>JAPXFQ010000824.1:0-255000 GCA_028564705.1 Apricaphanius iberus | reverse complement strand
CATCCATCCATCCATTGGTCCATCAATCCATCCATCCATCCATCAATTGGTCCATCCATTGGTACATCCATCCATCCATCTATCCATCCATCCATCCATCCATCAATTGGTCCATCCATCCATCCATCCAGCCATTGGTACATACATCCATCCATCTATCCATCCATCCATCAATTGGTCCATCCATCCATCCATCTAACCATCCATCTGTGCATCCATCCATCCATCCATCCATTCATTGGTCCATCCATCCATTGGTCCATCCATCCATCCATCCATCCATCCATCCATCCATCAATCCATCCATTGGTGCATCCATCCATCCATCCATTGGTCCATCGAACCATCAATTGGTCCATCCATTGGTACATCCATCCATCCATCTATCCATCCATCCATCCATCCATCCATCTATCCATCCATCCATCCATCCATCCGTCGGTCCATCCATCCATCCATCCATTGGTCCATCAATCCATCCATCCATCCATCAATTGGTCAATCCATTGGTACATCCATCCATCCATCTATCCATCCATCCATCCATCCATCCATCAATTGGTCCATCAATCCATTCATCCATTGGTCCATCCATTGGTACATCCATCCATCCATCCATCCATCCATCCATTGGTCCATCCATCCATCCCTATTCAGAACTTTGATGTTTTTTTCCTTTGGGATTCCTCAGGTCGTTTAGTTCCACGTTTACATGTTATTTTCCATATTATAGATATATATATATTTTTAGAACTGTGACGAAAAACCTGACGCTGTCGGTCATTTTTTACAGATTAGTATTCACACCTCTGACCACTTGGTGCAAATGCACAGATATTTTCAACGTAAATAAATCAATTAGGGATACAACGATACCACTTTTTTCAAACTGATATTGATACTGATACGTGGATCAACAACGCCGATACTTCTACCACACAAAAAAATGCAATGAATTGGAAGACAGGTTTAAATTTTCTTCTGTTTTTACAACAAATGATGGTGAATTAGATAAAAACTTTTTTTATAAAAAATAACAAGTATCTAAATCCTGATGAGAAGTCATCAGTCTGAGGGAAAAACCCAGAATCTCATGACAAAAACCTCCAAAGCGATCCCATTAGGGCTAAAAAAAAAGGTTCAGGGACTGACGCTGCAACGGTTCTGCAGAACATTACATCAGGAGATCTCATCCTGCAGCTCCAGAGTCACGCTCAGGAACCCCCATCCCTCCCATCAGTCCTCTCTGTCCTCTGCCAGCTCGGCTTGGCGTCCTGCCTGGCTTCAGTGAATCATGTCCAGCGCCGGGCAGCAACGGCGACTAAATGTGTTTTCTCCTCTCAGCCTAATAGGATTGAAGGTGCTGGACGTTCTCCGCTGCTCCTCGGGCCGCGGCGTCCTCTCAGGAGACGCATTCCGGGGAGCTCCGGCTCTAAATCATGAAGCGCTGACAGGACGCTCTGCTATTCCACAGAGCTGATGGGATTGATGATGGGAGACGCCGTCACAGCGTCGGGAACGAGCGGCACGGCTTTCCCACTTAAAACACAGCACCCTGAACGCACCTTTTGGTGCTCCAGGCCTGGAATCAATCCCATCGTTAAATGTCCTGCAGGAGGACGGCCAGAAAACCTCAGAGCCTTTCTGCTTTCTTTTAACATTTACATCCACTTAAAAAGATGAAAGAGGCCTGAAATTTTCATCGTATTTATACCTCAACCATGAGGGACGAAATTAGAGAAAAAAAGATCCAGAAATTTACAAATTATGGTGGGAAATAAGTATTTGGTCCATAACAAAAGTTCATCTCAATGCTTTATTGTCAATAACAGAGGTCAAAGGTCACCTGTAGGTCTCCAGCAGGTTTCCACTGTAGCTGCTATTTTGGCCCATTCCTCCATGTTTTGGGACTTTCTATGGGGCTGAGATCTGCAGACTGGCTTCTTAAGAAGCCACATTTCACCCTAAAGTTCACCATGCATGGCCCCGTTCATTCTTTCCTTTTACACGGATCTGTCGTCCTCTCCGCGATCATCCAGATGATTCTCTAGCAAACTTCAGACGGGCCTGGACATGTCCTGGCTTAAGCAGGGGGACACGTCTGGCGCTGTTACTGATGGTAGCCTTTGTTACTTTGGTCCCAGCTCTCTGCAGGTCATTCACTAGGTCCCCCCGTGTGGTTCTGGGATTGTTGTTCACCGTTCTTGGGGTCATTTTGACCCCACGGGGTGAGATCTTGGTAATAATTGGTTTCTTCACACCAAGCTGCTTCAGTCTAGCCTGGTGCAGCTCCACAATCTGGTTCCTGGTGTCCTTTAACAGCTCTTTGCTCTATAGTGGAGTTTTGATGGTACTGGTTCAGGTTGTGGACTGGTGTCTTTAATACTGGTAACCAGTTCAAACAGGAGTCATTAATACAGGTGGAGGACAGAGGAGCCTCTTATAGAAGTTGCAGGTCTGGGAGAGACAGAAATCTGGCTTTTTTGGAGGCGATAAACGCTTATTTTCATCATAATTTTCAAATAAATTCTTTAAAAATCAGATTATATTATTTTCTAGATTTTCTTAACATTATTTTCTCTCATAGTTGTGATTACAGATTACAGACCTCTCTCATCTTTTTAAGTGGGAGAACTTGGACGATTGGTGGCTAACTAAATACTGTTTTACCAGAACCCGTCAGTGTGAAGCTAAAACGTCCTGGAAGTCAGGGAAGCTGCAGCGCCCCCTAACTGTGGGGCTTCCAACCTGCAGCTCAGGATTTTCCAGGACATCTCTTCAGAGCTGTCGAAGCTCCTCAGCTTTCAGCCCAAAACGGTCGGTCCAGAGAGGTTTCTTCTCTCTCCATCAGAGCTGGATGATATTCTGGTCCTGCGGCCCATTCATGATGCAAGTTCTGGCCAGAACTTTTTTGTAGCAGAAAGATTGCTGCCGCTGAAGTGAACTTCTTGTGAAGTATGGCCATCCTGGCCCGACAGCCTTTGCAGAACTACACAGATCCAGTTTGTTCTGGTTTCAATGATTTTCCTCAAACAGATCTCAATTTTAAAGATGAAAGTCGTATTTTTAACTTGTTCCTGTGGCTTTTTTCTGATGCTAGAGGACACATCTTAAGAAAATTAAGCTTAAAAATGCTTTTTTTTTTAGTATTTCTGCACTCAGATCCTTGTGAATAAGTAGTGGACGCAAAAAAACGCGTTCTAAAACTAACCGCATTTGTGACGTAGCTACAAGCTCCTGCGATGATGGATGCAATTATAACACTTTTGCCCACAAAGACACACACACACACACCTCCAAAGGAGATAAAATGTTCGACTTCGTAGTTCATTATACGTCACGGATCACTGAATCACAGGACAATTGCGATTAAACAATTTAAAGGCTAGCATGTGGGGGAAAAAAACGCAATTCTATGTTCGTAAGTAGCATAAACTAATCATCCACTCCCAGATATTTCTTTCCATGCCTTCTCCTTCTTCAAATTTCTTTGATTTATAACGTTCTGGGTAAAGGTTCTGCTGCCTTCACAAGGATTACACTCAAATCTGCTGATATTTAAAACCATTTAGTTCATCCCCAGAGCATGATGCTGCCACCACCATATCTCACTCTGGGTATGGTGGTATTTTAGTGACGCTCATGGTTATTTTTGGTTTCTGGAAGATCCTTACTGACCAGGTTCTGTAATGTAACATGTGTATAACCAGGTTATTGCAGGTTATGTTAATATTTTCCCTTCTGTTCCAGTAGGAATCAGAGGAATTATCTCTAAAGTGGGTCTAAATTTGGGTTTAATAATCAGAAAATAACTATTTTCTCGAAGATAAAATGTTTCCTGAGTCTACATGTGATCTCCAGTCCTAGTAAGCAGAAAATCCTTCCTCCTCGACTCCCTCTGTGTCTGCATGCTCCTAGTCTGACTCAGCGCTGCGGATTGTTACAGAATCGAGGTTAAGCAGAATGATGAGAGAAAACGCAGACAGAGAGGAGAAAACGCTCGGAGGAAGACGACCTGCTGAACCCGCTCAGTTCATGCGAGGAACGCCGATGGAGGCCTGAAAACACCTTTCATCACCAAGAAATCCTAAAATAAAAGAACCGTAGATCCATTAAAAAAACAAAAGCGTTGGAGTTAATTTGTTTTCAGAAACCAAACATTTCTAAACAAGCATCACGAGCAGGTTAGCGTTACCATCTTACGTCTGTGTGGCTCTGCGGCACGGACTGAGCATGTGCGACCCAGACTGCACTGTGAAACAAGCTAACGGGGTAGTTTGCGATTTTTCTTAACCAGAAGTTGTGAGCAGTCAGTTTCTTCTCTGCTGGAAACAGAAACCAGTGCAAACGTAGCTGCAACCATCAAATCTTCCCCCCCTGCAAACTTCAACATGAAGTAGATCATAGATAAAAAGAAATAGGTTCTGGAAAGCGAGGAGGAAGCAAAACGAAACGGTAGGAGCTCTTCCTGTAAACTGGTAGCGCTTTGGGCTCCACAGGACTAGATAAAGCGCTATACGAATGCAGGCTGTTTACAGGTTAAGTTGCTTCTAAATGGTAAAAATGTCCTGACTGTTTCCCTCAGAGCAGAGATGTCCAAACTTTTTGCTACAAGGGACAAAATCACCAAGTCGAAAGTGTCAGTGGGCCACAATGTACAATTTCTGCTTAACAACAAGTTAAACAGGTAATATTTTAATGAAACACAAAGTAGGAAGTCTTGTAGAAAGGGGTTGTAGATTCAAAACCCAGGGCTTTTAAGGTTTGCCTTTTTAGAAGAAATAGTTCTAAAGTGTTTGGGTTTCGGGTTTATGAACAGGGTTTGGGTCACTTTTTCCTCTGAAAAGTGTTATTTTTAGCTATGTTTGGTAGTCTTTAAGCCGCGTTAGTTGTTTACACAATAAAGGTAAAACAAAAGCAAAAAAAAAAAAAAACGATTATTATAAGATGAATATTAGTTTTATACCATGGATAATTTTCTAATCCTTTTAATTTGTCAACAAAATGATGTCAGAATGTTTGAATCATAAAATCAGTCCAAGCGCCGTAAATGGCCCCTGGTCCGTACTTTAGACAGAGAGTCTGAACTTCTCTGTCTTCATTAAAAAACAGATCTATTGAAGGTAAGATACTAACGGCTAGGGCTGCACGATTGTGTCCAAAAAAATAATCACGATTATTAATCACGATCATTCATCCAGTCCTGTAAAATATCTATTTTTATTGCACCAATTATAAACTTTAAAACATTTTTTGTGAAAAATAAAACTTTAGATTAGAATAGATGATTAATAAAGCAAAAACAAACTCATATATATGTATATATATGTGTGTGTGTATAAATACTTGTATATATATTTAAAAGTACAAGCTAAATATGTTATTGCAGAGTGTAATCTCAAAGTGCAGTTTATGGGAAACAATTACAGCTTATACAGAAAAGGCCTTTGACGTTCCCTACATCCAAATCCTTAGGATTTACTATATGCTACGTAGCAACTATTATTAATGTAGTAAATACTACATAGCAATCAATCGCGTAATAGGCATGAAATCAGACGTACTGCTCCACCATTTTGCATGCCCTTTGACCCGTATTGACTGTTCTGTTGACCCAAATGTTTACGTTACGCTCCCCTGTGGTCCCGCCTCCTCTAGCCGTTATTTTGTCTGGTATGACATCACAACTTAAATGTTTAATCAGTCAAAAAACAATTACAGTAATCAGTAACATCGCTACATGGACATTTATCTGACGAAACTGCGGCGGTGTCAATGGTTGACAGTTCGTCTGTAGCCATTTTTAGCTAGGTCCTTCTTCTTCTATGATTTCGGGGCGTCCGTTGCATTGTGGGATAGCGTAGCATCCACCGGCTGCTTGCTGTGGCGGTAGTACACTTTCGGGAACTTTCTTCTTACTAGTCAGATCCATAATGGAAATTTGGATCTACCACATTACTCAAATACTCCTTTTAACCTGCTTCGTAGCAAGCGTAGTGCCGCCATTATGAGTGCTGAGGGCGTGTGCTTTTATTTGGTCAGCTTAATGAAGCTTTAGCCGTGAGTTTGCCCCCTGGTGGTTGGCAGACTATTGGTTGAGGCAGTGTATGATGAAGAGGCACGCAGTGAAGCTCGCATTTTGAATGTAAATATCGTTCACGATCAGGTTCATTTAATTGTGGCCACCAAAATCGTGATCACGATCAAAATCCGATTAATTGTGCAGCCCTACTAACGGCCCACAACCTCTCCATAGATTTAACACCATTATTACTATTATTGGAAAAGCCTTTACACTCAGAAAACTAAATTTAATTATTCAACTAATGAGTGAAATCTTAAATTTCAATTGGTTTTTCTGACAACTAAAATGTGCTTAAAACAAGAGTCTAGTTTTTCATAATGTATCCCTGGATTTGG
Source organism: Apricaphanius iberus (assembly GCA_028564705.1). NCBI lineage: Eukaryota > Metazoa > Chordata > Actinopteri > Cyprinodontiformes > Aphaniidae > Apricaphanius > Apricaphanius iberus. Next base: position 248,580 of record JAPXFQ010000824.1, on the reverse strand, counting down.
GTTTTTTTATGCTCTTTACGCTACAGTTATGTCATATTTTTCTGTTGGTTATTGTTGCAGAGGTGTTACCGTTAGTTAATCCCTACGCGTTTAGTGTCCTCCATTATTTGGATTAACTTCTCAGATTATTGTCAGACTTTATCGGCGTCCAGATCCCTGAATGTTTCCCTGCTCTCTCCCTGCCTCAGCCGTTCCACATCTCCTCTTATTAGCTCCTCTGGTTCCTGCGTCACTCTCCAACCCGCCTCAGTGTTGAAGCTCCTGATTTTTATCCGTTTTTCATTCAAACTGATTTCTCTGTCTCTCCATTTCACGCCTGCTTTTTTAATTTCATGCTGGTTTTATGAAAGTTTTCATTGAACTCTTAAAGTGCTGAATATGAAGAGAGGGGTTTTAATGAAAATAACCAAACTTTGAATAACTGCATGTTGAATGGAGAGTCTGCAAACAGAAACTCAAAGAGAAGAAATATGTAGCTAATGGTACAAATGGAAGAATCCAGCAATGTGTGAGGGAGAGGTGGAAACGTCAGAGAGCAGCTGGGAGAGGGAAATAAGAAGATTAGGAACAGGAATGACAAGAAATAGCTAAAATTACAAGATTTAAGTAAATAAAAAAGTAAATTATTAAGGCAAACCAGAATTGAAGAAGCCAAAAACCAAACGATCATGACAAAAATAAAATATTAATTTAATATTAAATATTAAATAAACATTAATTCAACCTACCAGACAAGTTTAGAGCCACTTTGAGTCCTTCAGGAGAAGTTTATATCCAATCTGATCAGTCTATATCAATATAATTGGAGTCAATCAGGGCAGGAGATTTGCCGCCTGTAATACGGTATTATCTGCCCCATATCTCTTCATTTAACCATGTTTTGTTATTAATCACTAACACTATTCCCATCGGAGTTCGAAGCGTCTTGGAAGCGCTTCTTTGTTTTTTTCAGGCTTAATCCAAGTACACGAACACGTGATCTTATTTACTTTGCTGCCGTCCGCCATGACGGTTGTAGTCTGAGCAGAACTTTCATTCAGAGATGCTCCAAACTCATGGCGGAATAGTGATACCGATTAATAATCAATGCCCCAACAACTCCCATTAAATGGATATACGCTGATCGTGACTGGAAATAAACTTCTCCCGAAGGACTCCAAGTGGCTGCAAACTTGTCCGGATGAGTAAATGAACGTAAAATTAGCTAAAAATAAGGGCAGGGTTGAAAAAACAACAACATTCCCCTCTAATAAAGTAAATAACATACAAAAGTTCAAATATTTTCTTTTTAGGAAACTGAAATATGAATGAATTAATGAATACTTTATCGATCCAATGAGTCAATGAAGTATTCCCCCTACTGGGGAGGATTGGAGGTACAGAAAAACACTTAAATACAAACTATCTAAATAAACAATCTAGAAGCACATTGGTGGGGTTGTGCACAGTTAACAGGTTCGCAGTTTGACAGCGCGCCCACTATTCCGCTATCCAAGGAGTGGGCAGAGTCATCTTGCAGATGTTTGGTCTACCTACCAAGGCCACAGGGAGTTGGATTAGATAACAACAGCTGTTTGGGTTACAGACTGAATCTTGTTTCCATCAGCCTTAGAGTCTTTCAGTCAGTGGTCTCCCTTCTGAATCCAAATAGCCAAATCGGAGCCGAAAACTTCTCAGAGTTTTTTCCACACAACGTCAAACTTTGCACGCACAAAGTGTAAAAGTCCAGCCAATCTGGTGTGTTAACTGAATATTTCAGATGGCTTTACCGTCTGTGTCGGCAGAGGAAACTGGTTAAGCAGGGATTACGCTGTCACCCGATCAGCTGACAGGATGTTGCATCAGTTCTTCAGAGGAAATGGGCGGAGTTACAGTGCACTTGCTAGGCTATTGGTTTAATCACCACTGCAGTGGAACCGCGGTTTCTAACCCTGGAGTTTCCCTTGGTTTCATCCGGTTTCATTTGGCCTTTTATACGTTTAGTATACATGTAAAACAAATGATAATGTTAGATAAACAACTTAATTAATTCCTTGATTAATTCATGCGGGACACTGTGGTGGGGGCGGAGCTTCTTGTGTACAACTGACTAATTCCTGGAAGAAATATTTGCCAACACATTATTACAGTCAGACATCCAGTCTGCTGATGGTTTATCGTAGGGCTTTGATTCCGAACTTCGTTATTCGGATATAATTCCAATGTTTTAAAAATTAAAGACATTCGAAACAAATTTTAGGGATCTCTTAATATTCTAACCTGTATGGTATTTATTTTTTGTAAACGTGTTTGCTTGTAAACATTTTTTAATTCAGATTCTGAGCAAACCAGAAAGTAGTAGGCATAAAATCGGACGTACTGCTCCGCCATTTTGCCGAATGTTTTACGTTTCGTAAGGTCGCCTATGGTCCCGTTAAACATTAACTTATCAACGTTCAATCAGTTTTCAAGAAAACAATTCATGAGTAAAATTGCTACACTTTTAAATTTGTACGATTGAAATAACGGCAGTGTCAATGCTTGACAGATCCTCAGGATGAGGTCACTCTTCTTCTACGATTTTGGGGCTTCCACTGCATTGTGGGATAGCGTAGCGTCCACCGGCTGCTTACTGTGTCGGTAGCACACATCAGGGAACTTTACGCCTACTATTACAATCCATACTGGAGATTTGGATCTACTACATCGCTCGCTTACTGCCCTCTGGTGGACAGAACATATAGTTTGATACCAATATCGGTCTTACTGAAGACATTTAATGTTCAAAATATAATTAATAAATATTCAAATATATTCAAATTTCTGATATTGATAAACCAACAAACTTCGAATATGATGTTTGGGCAAAATTCAAAGCGCTAGTTTATCGTTACGTTTAGAGAACGGCACCAATGAGGGCAGCTAAGAGGGGTCCTTCAGCTCAGTAAAATCTGCGATAGCTAATAGCAACTGACGCTAACAGGAGTTGGTAACCAGTTAGCATGAAAACGTGTTGATCTGGAACACCGGAAAGCTTGTCTTGTAATTTCTTTACTCTGTCATTCGGTTATGGTAAATAACTTCTGTTTTTGTACTTACTGACAAATCTCGTTACTTTTTCTTTACTTTTTTATGCTTATTTCTTCTAAAGAACTACTTTCTATTGGGTTTTTGGTAGGGAATGCCCCCGAAAATTCGGTCACAGAAAACTTTCGGCCGAAAATGACCCGAAACGGCATTTTCAGTTTTCCTCCGAAAGACCTAAATCACCGAAACAACAGAGCCGAAACTTTATTAATTTAATTTATATTGTGCATTGTTGTTATGTCAGTGCTAAATAAATATCTTCATAGTTTTGCTACTGATTTATTGCAATGCCTTGATTTTAGTGAGGTAAGTAAACATCATAGCCATAAATGCTATCGTTCTAATAATTGACAATCATTTCTTTCGGTGTTTCGGTTTTCGGCCTTAGTGTTCTTCATTTTCGGTTTTTGGTTTTGGCCAAGCGTTTTCATTTCGGTGCATCCCTAGTTTTTGGTAATATATATCTTTTCCTAGGGACCGCAGTTGTAAACTAGTTTAGCGCTAACGCCGACACATTTACAAAGATATCCATTAATGTGTGCTGTCCCTATCAGATACATTAATATAAATAAATGAAATGAAAAGAACTGGAGGCTTTAACGGCAGGTCAGAACTTCTGTTAGCGGGAGGCTGGATTTGTTTAAAGAGTTTCATTGTTGCTGGCTAAAGGGCACCAGAGTTATGCTGTAGTGTGGAAACTCCGAAAACTCAAAAAATCTGAATACTGATACATGCACCATTAGACCCCTAGTCTCTAAATACCTGTGTTCAGCCTATACTGCAGTAGCTGGGTCTTATCTGTGAGTAAGAGGTTCAGCAGAGTCTCCAGCCTTGATGGATGGGTCACATTAATATGTTTAAATTAAAAACCTAAATAAGACCCGCTTCTCTCTACAGCACAGATGTCAAACTCGAGGCCTGGGGGCAAAATCCAGCCTGTCGTAGCCATTTATGCAGCCCTCTAAACTTTACAGGACTATAAAAACAGAAGCTTTAAGTTCAGTTGATGTGCACCTAAATACTATTTTACCAGTCAAATTAAATCAGTGTTTGTTTGAGTATTGGTAAATCAGAGCATAGTGAAAGGATGTTCAATGTTATTCAATTTTAAGAAGTAGTTGTTGAATGCAAAGACAAATATTTACTCTTGTTATAGATAGTTTGATCAGAACTTTCAGGCCTTTTAAGGAAACCTTGATATAAATATGAGTTTCAAACCCCCGTTCTGCAAGCAACCAGCTGGTTGGAGCTACAACCCCGACTGGATGATCTCTGCTGCCATGTTTTCGTTCATCGATCATTTCAGCTGCTTTTTGTCGTTTCCCTGCTGAGTCCAGGAGTCCTCAGCTTGGAGTACGTGACAAAGTGTGTGAGCAGGATGGAAACCAGGGCTGAGGAGCTCATCAGGAGCTACTGTACTCAACGTCTGTGTGTGTGTGTGACTGAGTGGATGACAGCGTTTGATAAGCACAGGAACCAGAGCCAGCATTTCCCTTTCATGTGGACACAAACACACATAGCAGAAATCCGATTTGAGAGCTGTGAAGAAGGAGTGCATGAAGGCTTGAAAAACGAGGCCTGTCCAGTCATTGGATTAGGATCCGCAGCAGACGGCCCGGCCGCGCACCTGGTAAACGCTCGCGCTCTCTCAGTCTAGCCTTTTGAAGCTAACCGCATTAGCTGCCGGCGTGGTTCGCTCTCTCCTGTTGGGTCTGCAACCCACTGGGATTTCTAAATAAACTGGTAAAGTGAACAGACTGTTAATAAGCAGCAGAGCCACTGATCAGGGAGCTGTACCAGGGATAGCGCTTCCTTCTTCGGCTACAACGTGTTAGCTACAGTACGACGGAGTATTAGGCCCGATATAAACATAAGAAAAATATTTCTGGGGTAAATTTCCACCCACAAAAACTCAGAAATTCTTAGATTAAAGTGACATACTTTCCAGAAAAACCTCAAAAATTCTCTGATGTAAAAAAGTAGTAAAATTACAATAAAAAAATAAGAATTTCTGAGATTAATTGCAAATTTTTTTCGTAAATCGTAAAATTATGACTTAAAAGACAGATATTTTTAGATTAATTGCAGATATTTTCGAGGAAAAAAGTGTAATTCTCTGATGTAGAAAAGTAGAATATTTGCAAGAAAAAACTACAATTTTTTTACAATTTTCTGACTTTATAATGTCAGAAATATCTTTCAATCAAAAATGTAAACCTTTAATCAAAGCAAATTTTCTACTTTTCTACATTAGAGAATTGCGCATATTTCCCGAGAAAATATTTGAGATTAATCTGAACATTTCTGTCTTTTAACTTTAACTTTAAATTTTTGACTTTTGTGACAAAGAATTTACTAGTTTTCTCAGAATTAAGTTTTACCCCAAATTAATTTTTTTTACCATAGCCCTAATACTGCGTCATACTACAGAGACTTTAGCTGCTGATGTAGAAATCACACTACTTTATAATTCAGCAGGTGAATTTAACTCATTTATTTCTCCATTGATTAGAAATATGATTTATACTTCTTCCCCACGTAACGATTTATTATTAATTATTTAAGGAAATGGAAGAGTTTATCTATTTCGTAGCTAATTAATCCTACGGCTATATTTATTTTGTACTAAAATTGAGGCACAAGTTGTTTCAATTGCATTTCAAATATATAGGAATCTGTGATGGACTGGCGACCTGTCCAGGGTGAACCCCGCCTCTCGCCCGTTGACAGCTGGAGATAGGCACCAGCCCCCCCGCGACCCCTGGAGGACTAAGCGCTTCAGAAAATGAATGGATGGATGGATGGACGGATATATGGGAATATTATAGAGAAGCCTCCTTGGTTTTTATTAAAAAGTATAACAAAAAGTCTCAGAATAAGATCATAGGATCCACATATATATGGGCTAATTTTTAATTAGTAAAGCTCTTGAGTTGCAATCTTTATAAATAAAGTTTGATTGTTTGAAATTAAAACGAAAACGTATACTTTTTATACTTTTTGCTCAAACATTTTTGACAAAGAGGAACTTCATCTTGGAGAGGGACTACTGTTTTTACATTTTTAAATGCAAATCTGAAACTTTTTCTTTCTTTATTTTCAGCTAGAATTCTAGATTTCTTACTTTCTTGTATGTCCGCTTCATGGAGCCGGATTTCTCCTGGCGACCATGGCTGGTGTATTTGGCCCGATTGTCCTTGGATACAACAAGTGCTGCATATCTGTTTTTTGAGCAGGATACCTGTAGTAACATTCCTAAATAGAGTACTCTCTCTTTCTTTGGGTTGGAATCCTGTTTATTATTCCTCGGAACAGGGGTAGAGATGTTGCTACACTCTAAAGTGGACCTTCCTTAATCATACTGTGAATGTGATGTCCTTCCAATTATATTGGCTGGGGGCTTATTTTCGAGACCGTTGCACTAATAATCATCATGGGTAAAACCATCTCATTTTCATATTTAGTGTTTACTTCCACATTCATTTTGAGACTCTAGTTTCTTCTAGACCTTAGCTGATGAAAATTGTGTTTTGTTATCACACACTCCTTCAAAAAGTAATCCAATAGGAAATACGGTCTAACACAGCATGAAAGAAGTAATAGAAAATGAGGTGAGAGAGGAGGAGGCTAAAACACCTCTATAAGTTTGAAGCTACTATAGAGGCTAGAAGTTGGTATCTAATATATTAGCTACACATTAGCAGCAAACATATTTGCTACAGGTTAGCAGCTAAATAGGCTTCAAGGTAGCAGCTAATGTTGCAACAGGTGAGCAGCTAAATAGGCCTCAAGGTAGCAGCTAATGCTACAAGTTAGCAGCAACAATAGAGGCTAGAAGTTGGTATCTAATATATTAGCTACACATTAGCAGCAAATATATTTGCTACAGGTTAGCAGCTAAATAGGCTTCAAGGTAGCAGCTAATGTTGCAACAGGTGAGCAGCTAAATAGGCCTCAAGGTAGCAGCTAATGCTACAAGTTAGCAGCAACAATAGAGGCTAGAAGTTGGTATCTAATATATTAGCTACACATTAGCAGCAAATATATTTGCTACAGGTTAGCAGCTAAATAGGCTTCAAGGTAGCAGCTAATGTTGCAACAGGTGAGCAGCTAAATAGGCCTCAAGGTAGCAGCTGATGCTACAAGTTAGCAGCAACAATAGAGGCTAGAAGTTGGTATCTAATATATTAGCTACACATTAGCAGCAAATATATTTGCTACAGGTTAGCAGCTAAATAGGCTTCAAGGTAGCAGCTAATGTTGCAACAGGTGAGCAGCTAAATAGGCCTCAAGGTAGCAGCTAATGCTACAAGTTAGCAGCAACAATAGAGGCTACAAGTTGGTATCTAATATGGTAGCTACACATGACCAGCAAATATATTTGCTACAGGTTACCAGCTACTATAGAAGCTTAAATGTAGCAGCTAATGTTGTTGCTACAAGTTAACAGCTACTATAGAAGCTTCAATGTAGCAGCTAATGTTGTTGCTACAAGTTAGCAGCTACTATATAAGCCTCAAGGTAGCAGCTATTATTGTATTAACAAGTTAGCAGCTACTATAGAATCAAATCAAATCAAACTTTATTTATAAAGCGCTTTTCAAACAAAGAAAGTTACTCAAAGTGCTTTACAGATTTTAAATAACCCCACAACCCCCCCCCCCCCCTTCAAAAAATAAAATCATCAGTGCAAATACAACACCCTCCCAACCCAACCCATCAGCCATACTCACTCACACACACACTTAGAAGCTACAAAAAGCGGGCTGAGTACAGATGAGCCAGGAAATGCCATCATGGAGCCATCTGCATCAGCAGCAGCAGATCAACATCAGCAGCCAAGGCTCCCACCCAGGGCGCCCAGAGGAGGGAGGGCTGGTACCCCCACCTCCACCCAAGCGCTACCTGGGGGGCACCCAGGCAGCCACAGCCGACCACCGCCCCCGATGCAGGGGGCCCCCCAGAGAGGAAACACTGGCAAGAAAGATTAAAATACATTAAAATATAAAGTTAATAAAATATAAAGTATATAAAGTATAAAACAAATAATAAAAATGCAAAGCAGATTAATAAATAAACAGTTAAAAGCTGAACTAAAAATTAAATCAGGTAAAACATGCTGAGCGATTAAAAATATATTAATAAATAATAATTAGTTAAAGGCTAAGCTAAAAAGGTGAGTCTTGATCCTGCTCTTAAAAACATTAATGTTCTCTGCGGCCCTGAGGTCCTCTGGCAGCCTGTTCCAGAGGTGAGGGCCATAATAATGGAAAGACGCCTCCCCATGAGTCTGTGTCCTGACTTTGGGGATGATAAGGAGACGGCTGCCAGAGGAGCGCAGAGACCGCGAGGGTTTATACGGTAAAAGCATTTCTGACAGATACGAAGGCCCAAGACCATTAAGATACTTAAAGACCATTAAAAGAACCTTAAAATCGATCCTAAAACATACGGGGAGCCAAAGCAGTGATTCTAAGACCGGTGTAATGAGCTCCCGCCTCCTAGTCTTCATCAGGACACGAGCTGCTGAATTCTGTAGAAGCTGTAAACCTGAGGTAGTCTTTTTGGGAAGACCAGAAAGCAGGGCATTACAATAATCAATTCTACTGGTGATAAAAGCTGCATTAGCTTCTCCGTATTGGCCCGAGAGAGAATGGGGCGGACTCTGGCGATGTTCTTTAGGTGATAAAAACCTATTTTGGTGATGTTTTTAATGTGAGGGATAAAAGTCAGCTCAGAGTCAAAAATCACACCCAGGTTCTTCACTTGTAAAGAAGAATTAAAAGACAATGATTGTAGTTTTGGTAAAAGTTTTTCTCTCTGAGCCTCAGGACCGATAACTAAAACCTCAGTTTTGTCCTGGTTGAGCTGGAGAAAGTTTTCTGCCATCCAGGATTTAATGTCTAAAATGCAGTTAAAAAGTGCATCCATTATGGTAGCAGCTAATATTGTTGCTACAAGTTAAAAGCTACTATAGAAGCTTAAATGTAGCAGCTAATGTTGTTCCTACAAGTTAGCAGCTACTATATAAGCCTCAGGGTAGCAGCTAATATTGTAGCAACAAGTTAGCAGCTACTATAGAGCCTAAATTGTTATCTGATATAGTAACTACACATTAGCAGCAAATATATTTGCTACAGGTTAACAGCTACTATAGAAGCTTCAAGGTAGCAGCTAATATTGTTGCTACAAGTTAGCAGCTACTATATAAGCCTCAAGGTAGCATCTAATATCGTTGCAACAAGTTAGCAGCTACTATATAAGCTTCAAGGTATCAGCTAATATTGTTGCTGTAAGTTAGCAGCTACTATAGAGCCTAAATTGTTATCTGATATAGTAACTACACATTAGCAGCAAATATATTTGCTACAGGTTAACAGCTACTATAGAAGCTTCAAGGTAGCAGCTAATATTGTTGCTACAAGTTAGCAGCTACTATATAAGCCTCAAGGTAGCATCTAATATCGTTGCAACAAGTTAGCAGCTACTATATAAGCCTCAAGGTAGCAGCTAATATTGTAGCAACAAGTTAGCAGCTACTATAGAAGCTTCATGGTAGCAGCTAATATTGTTGCTACAAGTTAGCAGCTACTATATAAGCCTCAAGGTAGCAGCTAATATTGTAGCAACAAGTTAGCAGCTACTATAGAAGCTTCATGGTAGCAGCTAATATTGTTGCTACAAGTTAGCAGCTACTATAGAGCCTAAATTGTTATCTGATATAGTAACTACACATTAGCAGCAAATATATTTGCTACAGGTTAGCAGTTAAATAGGCTTCCAGGTAGCAGCTAATATTGTTGCAACAAGTTAGCAGCTAATATATAAGCCTCAAGGTAGCAGCTAATATTGTAGCAACAAGTTAGCAGCTACTATATAAGCTTCAAGGTATCTGCTAATATTGTTGCTGTAAGTTAGCAGCTACTATAGAGCCTAAATTGTTATCTGATATAGTAACTACACATTAGCAGCAAATATATTTGCTACAGGTTAGCATTTTCAATAGGCTTCAAGGTACGAGCTATTGTTGTTGCTACAAGTTAGCAGCTACTGGAGTTGATAAAATAGTCTACAAAGCTGTTAGCGTCTGTCTCTTATAACATGAATAGAGGGCCTGCTATTAATTCGATTGTTAGAATTGGAGGGATTTTTGTCAATCTGTTTGTTAATTTTTAGCATATACGGCTAATCTGAGAAATTGTGCAACCCAAGTAACGTCAACATGGTTACCGTCAATACCAGCAAGTTATTGTCCAGGGTTCATGTGTAGAGATGACATAATAGTTTTAATTTAGAGAAGGTTTCAATGGAACCTTTATTATTGACCTATGGGACTTACTTGTTATGCGATAATAGGGACATTAGTGGTATACAGTATTTATTTATCTTTAAACTCTTTATGTTATGGAAAATAATGAATGAAACACCAATTTTTTTCCATAAATTAAACAAAAAGGTACATTTCAGAACAAGTAGACCACTTGAATGCTTGTAGAGAATTGACACAACCCTGAAACACGACTCTAACGTGATCCATATTCTGTTTTCTCATTATTCAAACTTGTTTTGTATTAAGGGATGTCCTGTTGAAACTGGGACCAAGACAATCTGACTATTAGAAAATATGGGAAACCCAAAACTTACAGTAGATGAATTAAAGATGTGAAGAGGCTCTGAGAGCAGCAGGAGGAGGTAGATGTGATTTGCCTCCATCAGGAGGTTTTAAGGCTGATTGCTGTCTGTTCAAACCTTCTGAGTGGAGCTTTAATGATGAACCGTGTGATGTTGTGGGTCGTCCTGAGCTGCAGGTCGCTGTCTCAGAGGAAGTAATCAACCTGCGAGAGAAGAAAATGCTAAATCATCCTCACACTCCAGGTCCTTGTAACAAACGCTACTCTTCTCATGATTTAAGGATTCAGAAATATTCTCAACAGGTGTTTGAACAGTCTGACATCAGATTTTACTTACAGCAGGAGGCTTTGGCTTTGTGTGACTGATTACAAAGCAAATTAATAAAATATGAGCAAAGCCGCAGCGGAAGGAGATGTTTTTTTGGTCGTGACATTTTCTGCTGTTTAAGGATGTTTTAGTTGATGAGGAGGGAAGCAGATTGATTGATAACTGATAAGAAATGTTGGACATGTAAAGTGAAACAGATTCTCTGTGTGTTTGTGTGTCTGCAGCTGGTATACTGGGCCAGTTAGCAGCAGGATCAGGATGAGAAGATGGCTGGCTATGTGTTTCCAATGGGACCAGAGAGCTTTAAGCGCTTCACGCCGGACTCCCTGGCGGCCATTGAACAGCGTATCACCGAGGAGGAGGCCCGACGTAAAAAGCAATACCAGGAGGTAAGTATGCACACACCTTTTTGACACAAACCAGGAAACGCTATGAGTGGAAATAAAACTCTAAAACCTTTTAGTTTGCTCTTATACAAAAAAATGTTGCTCATGTTTATTCAAATCATGATGATAAACTGACTAAGCTCACAGTACTTATGGTGCATTCAATTTGCAGTCAGAACTCTGAAATTCCAACTTTCAAGTCAGAGAAATCAACCAAAACTCTTCACCCAAATTTGGACTTCCCACTCAGAGAGTCAAGAGATTTTTTCTTTGCTCTGACTTTGAGTTTCAATATGTCTGTCCCTCACCTCAACAGTAGTAGATCTGATGGAAATGTTTATTTTACAAGACACACGAGTAAGAATGTATCAGAATGTTGTGTTGCATTTAGAGTCTGCAACTCTAAAGCTAACAAAGCAAAAGTAGTGTTTGTGTATGGAAAACACAACTTAAACCGATACTCCCCCCTTAAGTCTAAATGTGTCTGTTGACATATTACCAAGAGTTAGATTAGTCGGAACCCCCCCCCCCATACATTCTTTAACGAGCTCAGAAATACCTATAGTGATACTCATGATCTGACAGCACTCCGTTTGCTTTAGTGAATGGGAACTCCTAGCATGCATTACATTCGTTTATGCTAATTTATGTTGGTTTTTGAAATCATGTTGGTTTATGAAATTACGCTGGGTTATCCTATTTTACATCGGTTTAGGCTAATTTACTTCGGTCTAAGCTAGTTTACATTGGCTTAAGCTAACATACTTTGGTAATTTATGCTAATTTATAAACCAAAGTATGCTAAATTTGTTGGTTTATGAAAGTATGTTGTTTTATGAAATTATAATGTTTTATGCTAACTTACATCAGTTTAGGCTAAATTAAATTGGTTCATGCTAACTTACAATGATTTATGCCAATTTACAATGGTTTATGCTAACTTACATCGGTTTAGGCTAATTTACATTGTTTAAGCTAATTTACATTGGTTTAAACTAACCGACCATGGTTCATGTTAACTTACATTGGTTTATTTTAATTTACATAGGTTTAGGCTAACTTATGTTGGTTTACGAAATTAGGTTAGTTTAACAAATTACGTTATCTTATCCTAATTTACATCGGTTTAGGCTAATTTACATGAGTTTACGCTAAGTTACATTGGTTTATACTAACTTATATTGGTTTTTGCTAACATATTTTGATTTATGGAATTACGTTGGTTTATGCTAATTTATGCTAGTTTATGCTAATTTACAAAGGTTTAGGCTAACCAATCAGTTTAGGCTAACTTACATTGCTTTAAGCTAACTTACATCGGTTATGCTACCTTAAAATGGTTAATTTTAAATTAAATTGGTTCATGCTAACTTACAATGGTTTATGCTAATTTACATCAGTTTAGGCTAACTTACATTGCTTTAAGCTAATTTACATCGGATTATGCTAACTTAAAATGGTTTTTGTTAAATTACTTTGGTTTATGCTAACTTACTTTGGTTTATGCTAACTTACTTTGGTTTATGCTAACGTATGTTGGCTTTTGAAATTCCGTTGGTATATGAAATTACATTGGTTTATTTTAATTTACAGTTTAGGCTAACTTACATTGGTTTACGCTAATTTACATAGGTTTATACTAATTTACAATGGTTTATGCTGATTTTTCACTGGTTTATGCTAATTTATGTTGGATTATGAAAGTACGTTGGTTTATTAAATTGCTTTGGTTTATGCTCATTTACATTGGTTCAGGCTTACTTACATCGGTTTAGACTAACTTGCAGTGGTTTATGAATTTACTTTGGTTCATACGAACGTACAAATTGTTTATGCTAAATTACATTGGTTTAGGCTAATCTACACTCACCTAAAGGATTATTAGGAACACCATACTAATACGGTGTTTGACCCCATTTCGCCCTCAGAACTGCCTTAATTCTACGTAGCATTGATTCAACAAGGTGCTGAAAGAGTTCTTTAGAAATGTTGGCCCATATTGATAGGATAGCATCTTGCAGTTGATGGAGATTTTTAGGATGAACATCCAGGGAACGAAGTTCCCGTTCCACCACATCCCAAAGATGCTCTATCGGGTTGAGATCTGGTGACTGTGGGGACCGTTGTAGTGCAGTGAACTCATTGTCATATTCAAGAAACCAATTTGAAATGATTGGAGCTGTCTGACATGGTGCATTATCCTGCTGGAAGTAGCCATCAGAGGATGGGTACATGATGGTCATGAAGGCATGGACATTGTCAGAAACAATGTTCAGGTAGCCTGTGGCATTTAAACGATGCCCAATCGGCACTAAGGGGCCTGAAGCGTGCCAGGAAAACATCCCCCACACCATTACACCACCACCACCAGCCTGCACAGTGGTAACAAGGCATGATGGATCCGTGTTCTTATTCTGTTTACGCCAATTTCTGACTCTACCATTTGAATGTCTCAACAGAAACCGAGACTCATCAGACCAGGCAACATTTTTCCCGTCTTCAACTGTCCAATTTTGGTGAGCTGGTGCAAACTGTAGCCTGTTTTTCCTATTTGTAGTGGAGATGAGTGGTACCCGGTGGGGTCTTCTGCTGTTGTAGCCCATCCGCCTCAAGGTTGTGCGTGTTGCGGCTTCACAAATGCTTTGCTGCATTCCTCGATTGTAACGAGTGCTTATTTTAGTCAAAGTTGCTCTTCTATCAGCTTGAATCAGTCGGCCCATTCTCCTCTGACCTCTAGCATCAACAAGGCATTTTTGCCAACAGGACTGCCGCATACTGGATGTTTCTAAATCCTACAAATGGTTGTGGGTAAAAATCCCAGTAACGGAGCAGATTCTGAAATACTCAGACCGGCCCGTCTGGCACCAACAACCATGCCACGCTCAGAGTTGCTTAAATCACCTTTCTTTCCCATTCTGACATTCAGTTTGGAGTTCAGGAGACTGTCTTGACCAGGACCACGCCCCTACTGCCATGTGATTGGTTGATTAGATAATTGCATTAAGGAGAAATTGAACAGGTGTTCCTAATAATCCTTTACGTGAGTGTACATTGGTTTATGCTGGTTTATGTTGCTACCAGAATTACTGGGCTCGTTACAAAACTATTTTTTCTTCACTAATCTAACCCTGGACAATATTGACACAGACATTTTAACTTAGGGATGGAAAACTCTCTTAAAATTACGTTTGTTCTATCAACAAAAGCTACTGAGTTAACTGGGAACTGGGATCGTGTGTGACCGTCAACCCCAGCTCTGCAAATGGAATGCATCATCGTTATATCGTCATAAAAAATTCTGGATGTTTTAAAGATGATTTTTGTGTTTCTAATAAGGACCTGGGCGATGTGGAGCTCCCCCGGCCCCGGCCCGACCTGGAGGCGGGAAAACAGCTGCCCCGCATCTTTTCTGACATCCCGTCTCACCTGGTGGGCGTTCCCCTGGAAGACATCGACCCGTACTACTTCAAGGACAAGAGGGTAGGTTTGGCAAGCTTTTTTTTCTTTTCTTCCAGATTTGTGAATGTCAATAAAATCACTCATAATACAACTGAATGTTTCTTAGTCTTGAGTGCCTCGTAGCTTTATAAGTTTTGTCTTTTTAATCTTTAAAATGCAAAAAAAATGTCCCCTCTTATTGTATGTGCTGCTTAAAGTGTTTTACAGTGAGATGAACATGTTTGCGTCTTCCTTGCAGACTTTCATAGTGCTGAACAAAGGGAAGGCCATCTTCCGCTTCAGCGCCACATCAGCCCTCTACATGTTCAGCCCCTTCCACCCCATCCGCAAGTTCGCCATCAGGATCCTGGTCCATTCATATCCTTCTGCTCTCTGTATGCACTCTGCATGCTGCATGTGTGCTGAGTTGTGGGTGGGGTTAAAGGTCACTCACAGCCTGGGAGCCTGCGCTGCCGGAGAGCTGGACGTTGGAGGAAAAGGTCCGGGTCAACCCGACGGCGCCAAGGCTAGCTGTGTGTTTGGTTCGGTCCAGTTGGGTCTTATTATGGTCTGTTGAGGCAAATTTGAGCTCGTTGGAGTTTAAACGGAACGGAAGTCATAATTAGACAATTATAGGGGCATTTCACTTATTTTACACATGGAAATCTGCTCAGACTCAGATGTTGTAGACTAAATATTTGCATATTTTTGAGGTTTTGTAGAAATAATATACAAGTATTGTTGTACATTTTTGACAATAACTGGTTTTTCCAACTGGTAATTTACTTCAATAAGGGAGAACATATAATTTCATACACACACCAGTGGACCTCTGCTGATGAAACCGACCAAACATCTAAAGATTGTGTCCAGAAACACGATTCCTGAGTCTCAGCACTGAGTTCACAGGAACTGAAGATTCATTTCATCCAAACATGGTGGCGTTTATGTTTTCATACATCGCTCTTCTTCAAACTATAATCTCCACTCACCAAAAAACATCTCTGCTGAGACTTTTAATTTCCGATAATATTGGCTGGTCCTCCTCCCAGTCCAGCGATTAGCGCTGTGTTTAAATGGCAGCAAAAAGATGGGTGATGTAAGAGCATTCCCTCCATTAATCAACAAAATAATTAAGCTACTTTTTCTAAAGGCTCTTGCTGCTGAAACACCAACACACTGACTTATCCCATTAAAAGCTCAATTATGGCAGCAAACAAATCTATTTTCTCTTCTCCAAACATTAACAGCTCAGCAGAGGATTGGCTGCATCGACTTGTAGTTGGAGGAAAAAGTTTTGTATGGTCTAATATATATATATATATATAAAATTTTCGACTTCCAAGTGAGATAAAAAAGTCAAATTCATTTATAAACCTTTCCACAGCTGTAAATTTAACAATAAATTATTAATTACACTGAAAACTGTGTTGTGTTGATCCACAGTCTGTTAGCTAAATATGTAGCAAGAAACAAAAATAATCGGAAACAAAAGTAATAAAGTGAAAATTATTAATAAAATGGTTTCAATTTAAATGTAGTTGTTTAAGGTTTTCAGAAATCTGCCATCGGTTTGGTCTAACTCCAACCAGCCGTTTGGCCTTTTAGCGAAAGTAAGCTAGCGGTTTTCTACGTTGCTGTTTTTCTCTCTACATTGTTCACTGTTTGACGTTATTTCATACGTTTTACGGCACAATACATCAGTTGAAATGTCACACAATGCACTGTATCCAGATCCAAGGAAGCTGGAAATGCTAATGCTAGAATGTGCTGACCTTAGCGTTAGCATGCTAATGCTAACAGGCGCAGCTCATTTTCAAAATGGCTACACATAATTAAGATGAAGGTCATCTAATCTTCAGCCTGAACAGAAACATTTGTGCATTTAGGAAAATATTGACATAAATTCAATTTTATTCATTCCATTTTATTTCAAAAAGTACTTTTAAAACAACGCGACGCTGACCGAATTGCTGTACAGCAAAATGTCTCTCCTATGGATTTATAACGGGTTATGGTCAGTTAATCTAAGAAGGCGTGAAGGCTTATAGAGAATGAGTAGCTCGCACAAATAAAAAAGAGCAAGACGATTCAAAGACTTATAAAAAAACTAATAAAAGAATTTTAAAATGTATTTGAAACTGAAATGGTAGCCAGTGGATGGAAGCAAAAACTGCAATATTGTGCTCAGATTTTTGGGTTCGAGTTAAAAGTTAAAAGTTGCGCAGCAGCGTTTTGCACCAGCTGTAAGGATGAGAGCGAATTCTGACTGATTCCAATAAAAACAGAGTTACATTATAGTTGAGGTATGACGTAATAAAAGTGTATCACTGTCTCTGAGTAGATAGAACGGGTTTGATCTGAGAAAAGCCGCCTCAGCTGAAAGATGCAAAGCGCCTGTAGCACCAGGCGGCAGCAACTAGAGGGAGAAAAGGAGGGGACCAAGAATGGAGCCCTGAGGTACACCCCGCGGGGAGGACAGCAGGAGCAGAAACAAAATCATCTTAAACCAGAAGCCTGCATCGTAAATTACATTTTTAATGACGTCTAAAAGGGTTTCTCCCAAGAAAATTCGCTAAAACGCTGGAGTACGTGTGGCCTGATGAGATTAGCAGAAAAATAATCTGAAACCAAATCATACAAAGAAAATTTGATGAAATCAAATTGTTTATGGAGAAGTTTTCTTTTCAGGCTATAAAACACGATATAACCAGAAACCCGTTAGTTTGGCCTAACGCAGATAATTAAATCAGACATTTTGTCCAGAAAAAAACTCTAAAAAACCTGTTTTTTTTTTATCCACTTTTCTTTTATCCTCAAATTAGCTTTAAAACGCTTCACAAAATATACACAGAAAGTAGAGCAAAGATAACTGCAGTCTAAACTGTGAAAATTGTGATATTCCAAAAATGTTAGCATGCTAACGTGTACAGCTAAATATTCAAATCTTTAGGCCTTTTGAGAATATCTGCGCTGTATTTACACAAGTACAGAAACCTGATCAGAAGGCTTAGCTGAAACATTTTAGTGAACCATTTTCCTTCAAATACACCGAAATAAAAGAAATCATACAATCGTAATCTCAGATTCTGAGAAGCGTTCTAGTAGATCCCGCTGCTGTTTTTGTATCCGACATAACCAGGAACTCGGTTTTTCTTTTCTTTTACATGGCAGCAGTCAGAAGGTCGTTGCATGTTTATCAAATTCATTCAGTTTGTTCATTATTTGCTGCTTCAGTTCAATTATTGAGTCTCATTTGCTTTAGTTAGGATAGTTACATTTACCTAAAATCCTTTAATTTGCACAAGGAGTTTGTCTTTCTGACTCAAATTACTGAGATGACTGTTTTACTGATATTCTAACGGGTTTATTTGTTATATTCTGACGCACTGGTATTACAGCAGTATCTATATATCATTCAGTTTAAAGTAAATAAAAACAAGTAATGATACCAGTGTTATAAATCAGCTAACCATCCTCAGGTATGGGAAGCAAACTGGCATCTCTCCTGAACTGAAGTCGGTAGAATTGATGTGAAAATCATCTGCAGTAATAAATCTCTCCTCTGCCGATAACCTGTATTAAATAATATTAATGTCGTGGAAGTAATTTCAGGCTAATAAAAAAATAGAGGATTTGTTAAAATTGCAGTTCATTAAAATAAAAAACAAAAGCTGGCAGCGGTGGCTCCCATTTAGAGGAATGAAAGTGTCTGTGAGCTTTTAGGCCCACACACCATTACTCATCACACTCTTCAGCATCACTTCAGTGCTGTATAATCGTCGTGCTGCTGGTGTTAACTGGCAGGAGCGTTTTTACTGGACGCCACAGCTGGACGGGCTCCAGGCGCTCGTACTCTGCTCATCCTGCCGCTCGTATTTCTGAGGCAGATACCGTCACGCCGACCCGTTAAACACCAACAGTAAACACTGGTCAGCCTTCATCGGGGCGCAGAGAAAACAGCTACAGGTGAGAACACAGGTGAGAGGATCTGTAAAGTATCTGCAGTCTTATGGGGCCTGTCAGTATAACAGCGTTTCGGTCAAGGTTTGATCTAATCTGGGAAAGGAGGCAGGGTTTATGTAGCCGATCGTAAAAAATCAATAACTGTTGAGATAATTGTTTATATTAGCTGAGACAATCTGAAGCTCAAACAAAATAAAAAGGTTGAACTAAAGCATCAGATTGTAACAATGGTAACACAACGAAGATTAAAAAGTTATTTATTAATTAAACATTTTAAATATAATGAAAATTTTTGTAAATTAAAAAGTTTTTTATCTACATTCTTTTTGCATTTAAATGTATTTTATTTAAATGTTTTTGCATATTGTTATTTTTCTAAATGAAAATATAATTTTAATAAATTATTAACTAATTAGTTAGTTAATAAGTAATTAATTAATAATTAGTTAATTAATTAGTTACAGAAAAAACTCCCTAGTTTCTACGCAAAAATTTAAACAATTGAAACTAAATCAAATGGAGTAATATTTATATTTTTCTTTGGGGCCCCATATGGGTTAAAGGGGGCCCAAAAAAACAAAACGGTTAGTGCGCTTGTGCCTTGGGCCGGCTCTACATTTCTGAAGGAGAAACGGACTGGAATCAGAACTGCGGCTGTTCATGTGAATTTCATTATTTCCCAGGACAAAATGTTGCTAAAGGTGTTTGAATCGTGAATAGTCGAATAGGTTTAAACCAATCCCATACAAGGAATAGTGTCGTCTACAAAATGCATATTTTATGCAAACTGTAAGCGCACATTAAAACGCTAAAACGCCCGTCTGTGTGTCTAAAATGAGAGCATTTTCTGTTTCCAAAAAACGAATCCAGACGCTTTTCTATATAAAGGTCAAAGTTTAAACTTCAGAACGTCTCGATGTTTATCATAAAGTTTCACCCGTGGGAAGAATTTCCATTCGTCTGTTCAGTTGTAGAATAGAAAATAATAGGTCTACTAGGTCTCCTAGTAGCTAGGAGACAGGTTAATGTTAGTAGCTGTGCTGCTTTAGGCTAGGCTGTTGGAGGACATTATTAGGGTCTGTTCCTACTTTCTCTCCTACTTCTCCCCAACTGCATGATGTGCTGTCAATTCAAGCACTAACCTGTTTTCTATTATAGTAGGTGCTCCGGATTAGCCCTGCTTGACGACCCTGACTAAGATGGCATTGCAGTGACGGAAAATTCTCCACGTCCTGCAACAAACTTCTGCATCAGTTCTATTGCTCTTTCTGTGTCTCTGTTATGTATTCTCCAAGCCACAGACGGTCGCGGCAGATAACCGCTTGTGCTGAGCCTGGTTCTGCCGGAGGTTTCTTCCTGTTAAAAGGGAGTTTTTCCTTCCCACTGTCGCTGCATGCTTGCTCAGTATGAGGGATTGCTGAGAATTCCACGACGCAATCTTCTGTGGTTCTGTAATTTCTACACTTAACATTGTATTGTAATAACTCTTTTTGTAAAGTGCCTTGAGATGACATCTGTTGTGAAATGGCGCTATATAAATAAACTGAATTGAATTGAATTGAATTGAAAAATGATGGTGACGTTCAGAGTCACAGTGTGCAGGACGGAGACGGCTCTGGTCTGAAACCTTCGAATGGATCCCAGAGAAAAAGGCAAAAACCTTGTGAAGAAGCCCCCTGAAGTCGTGCAAGGAGGAAGCCAGATTACAGTTTGTAAATGTCCTCAGGGACAAAGACCTTCATTCATTTATGTTTGGACAGAATGTCCACTGTGACATCTGGAGGAAAAGGGGAAGGCCTGGGAACACCATCCGCGTGGGGCCGTTTTGCTGCAGCAGGAACCGGTGCGCTTCATAAAATAGATCGCATCACGAATAAGGCAGATTATGCAGAAACGTTAGAGAAAAGTCGGAAGAAATCGGGCTGAAAGTTAAAGCTCGGGTCCAGATAGACGATTCAGCGTCCAGCTAGAGACGTTCCCTGTTCCTGATCCGAACCTTCAACAAACAAGACGCAGTTAGACCGGTTCTGTCTGGAGGAAATGGGCCAGAGCTCCATCTAACTATAGAGAGAAGGAAACCCAGAACGCTGGACCCAAGTGATCCGGTCCAAAGGCAACACTACCGAATACCTAGGAGACGTATGCAAACTTCTGACTTTAAGGGAATCGGTAAATCTGACAGATTCTCTTATTACTGAAGTTTTCAGGTGATTCGGAGCTTTTGGTTTCAGCTGTACAGAGGCTCTGTCAGCGTCCATATATGGTCTTAGCTTCCTGTTTAAGGCCGTTTATGTCAGAACGTTTTATATAGTGATTCGTCTGCTTTGAAGCCAAGTGGAAAGACTGAAGCTGTTTTTGATCAACCACAAAATGAGAAACAATTTCAGAAAATCACATCGTCTGATTTTTTTAGAAATAATTTATTGACAAATTATGTATTTACCACCACCAAAAAAAAAAACAGATTTCTGTCTCTCACAGACCTGTAACTCGAGGCTCCTCTGTCCTCCACTCGTTACCTGCATTAATTGCTCCTATTTAAACTGGTTACCAGTATAAAGAAACCTGTCCACAAACTCCACTATAGAGCAAAGAGCTGTTAAAGGACACCAGGAACCAGATTGTACAGCTGCACCAGGCTAGACTGAAGAAAGCTTGGTGTGAAGAAACCAATTATTACCAAGATCTCACCCTGTGAACGGTGAGCAACAATCCCAAAACCACACGGGGGGACCTAGTGAATGACCTGCAGAGAGCTGGGACCAAAGTAACAAAGGCTACCATCAGTAACGGCGCCAGACGTGTCCCCCTGCTTAAGCCAGGACATGTCCAGGCCCGTCTGAAGTTTGCTAGAGAAGCATCTGGATGATCCAGGAGAGGATTGGGAGAACGTCATACGCTCAGATGGAACCAAAGCAGAACTTTTTGGCAGCATAGCTACTGTGAAGCACGGGGGTGGAAGCATCATGCTGTGGGACCAGGAATAATGAATGGGGCCATGTATGGTGGCATCAGTGAGAACGTTGAAGATGAAACTTGGCTGGGCCTTTCAGCATGACGATGATCCCAAACACATCATCGCCGTGGTAACCAAGGAGGAGGGGCTTCCTAACAAGCATTTAAAGGTCCCTGATTGGCCGAGCCAGTCTGCAGATCTCAGCCCCATAAAAAGTCCCAAAACATGGAGGAATGGGCCAAAATACCAGCTACAGTGGAAACCTGCTGGAGACCTACAGGTGACCTTTGACCTCTGTTATTGACAACAAAGTATTGAGATGAACTTTATTTATTGACCAGTTACATATTTTCCACCATAATTTGTAAATCAATTATTTTAAAAACAGATAATGTGATTTTCTGGATGTTTTTCTCATTTCATCTCGTGGTCGAGGTATAAATATGACGGAACTTACACGATTGGTGACCGACTAAATACTTTTTTAATCTTCTGGCTCTAGAATCAAATCCTATGACCTTTGACCTTTAAAGAAAAGATAACAGGTGCCTGAAGTCATTTTGTTTCATTGCCGTTTCTCACCCTCCCTCCTAAACACCAGAGGTTAACAGATGTTAACTCTGGATCCAGATGTTCTGACGGTTCCTGCTTGGATGGCTCGGCCCGCCCCCCCCCCCCCCCCCCTCCAGTCGGCCGGCACCAGGCTCAGGTGTCAGATATTACTTCGCACCTACAGACCCTCCATCCTCACACTCTTCTATTTTTACAGCGGAAAGCGGCTGCTGTTGTTGAGGGATGTCGGGCGGGCGGACACGCTGCTCCTGCTGTCACGGGGAGCGACGGGTGAAGAGGTCGGCGGCGTTAAGAGGGAGTGTGTGTGGGTGTGTGTGTGTCGCAGGAACCAGGGGTGTGTGTTCCAGCCGGTGCTGATGTGTGCAGCTGAAGTGGGCCCTCAGTTTGGGCTTTGGAAGTGTTTTGTTGAAGATGAAGTGTGTTCTGGAGGTCTGCCCGACCACAGCGGCGCCACCCTGACAGGCTGCGGCGTGATCCACTGACACTCACTAATTATTTAATCCAAACCTCACGTGTTAAATCTCACAGAACCGGGTTCACCTGGTTCCATCACATGGGTCCAGATCATCCGGCTTCAGGAGGTGTGAGAAACGGCCTTGGTTCCGCCAGGATACATGAGCCGCTAAAGCTACAGGCTGAACCATGATGGAGGAAATTATTATTAAGGGCCGACACCATTACAGGCTAAAGAAACCAAAAGGAATACAAGCTAAACAATTACGCTAAAACATCCATCCATCCATTAAAAAACTATAAAAATAATGAATTAAAGTTTTGGTTGGTTGGTTGGTTGGTCGGATGGATAGTTGGTTTGTTGAATGAATGGATGGTTGGTTGGATGAATGGATGGTTGGTTGGATGAATGGATGGTTGGTTTGTTGGTTGGATGAATAGACGGAGCGAAGGATGGTTGGTTGGTCGAATGGATGGTTGATCGGCTGAATGAATAGTTGGTTTGTTGGTTGGATGAATAGACGGAGCGAAGGATGGTTGGTTGGTCGGATGGATGGTTGGTTGGAGAAATGAATGGATGGTTGGTTGGTCGGATTGATGGTTGGTTGGAGAAATTAATGGATGGTTGGTTTGTTGGCTGGATGAATGGACGGAGCGATGGATGGTTGGTTGGTCGAATGGATGGTTGATCGGCTGAATGAATAGTTGGTTGGTTGGTTGGTCGGATGGATGGTTGGTTGGAGAAATGAATGGATGCTTGGTTTGTTGGTTGGATGAATGGACGGAGCGATGGATGGTTGGTCGGCTGAATGGACGGACGGACGGATGGTTGGTTGGTTGGTTGGTTGGTCGAATGAATGGACAGAGAGACGGACGGATGGATGGATGGATGGTTGGTTGGTTAGTCGGATGGATGGATGGTTGGTTGGTTGGATAAATGAATGGATGGTCGGTTTGTTGGTTGAATGAATGGTCGAAGCAATGGATGGTTTGTTGGTCGGCTGAATGAATAGTTGGTTGGTTGGTTGGTCGGATGGATGGTTGGTTGGAGAAATGAATGGATGCTTGGTTTGTTGGTTGGATGAATGGACGGAGAGATGGATGGTTGGTCGGCTGAATGGACGGACGGACGGATGGTTGGTTGGTTGGTTGGTCGAATGAATGGTTGGTCGGCTGTATGAATAGTGTGTTGGTTGGTTGGTTGGTCGGATGAATGGACAGAGAGACGGACGGATGGATGGATGGTTGGTTTGTTGGTTGAATGAATGGTCGAAGCAATGGATGGTTTGTTGGTCGGCTGAATGAATAGTTGGTTGGTTGGTTGGTCGGATGGATGGTTGGTTGGAGAAATGAATGGATGCTTGGTTTGTTGGTTGGATGAATGGACGGAGAGATGGATGGTTGGTCGGCTGAATGGACGGACGGACGGATGGTTGGTTGGTTGGTTGGTCGAATGAATGGTTGGTCGGCTGTATGAATAGTGTGTTGGTTGGTTGGTTGGTCGGATGAATGGACAGAGAGACGGACGGATGGATGGATGGTTGGTTGGTTAGTCGGATGGATGGATGGTTGGTTGGTTGGATAAATGAATGGATGGTCGGTTTGTTGGTTGAATGAATGGACGAAGCAATGGATGGTTTGTTGGTCGGCTGAATCGACGGACGGATGGATGATTGGTTGGTTGGTTGGATAAATTAATTGATGGATATTTGGTTGGATGGATGGATGATTGAATGGTTGTTTGGTTTCGATGAACGGTTGGATGGCTGGTTGAATGGATGGATGGACGGTTGGATGGACGGTTGGGTGGATGGACGGTTGGGTGGATGGTTGGTTGGATGGACAGCTGGTTGGATGGACGGTTGGGTGGATGCCTGGTTGGTTGGATGGATGGTTGGGTGGCTGGTTGGTTGGGTGGATGCCTGGTTGGTTGGATGGACGGTTGGGTGGCTGGTTGGATGGTTTGTTGGACGGATATTTTGTTCTTTGAAAGAAGTTTTTGATTGTATTTTTAAACTGGGGTTGTGTCGTGAGTTTATGGATAATAAGCGTTTTCCCTACAGGTGATTTCCCTTTGCGTCTTTATTTTTGGTAAATCTGAAGGTTTTGTGAAGCTCTCTGTTGCTGATGGTTTTATGTCAGACAGACGAAACACTGACCGCCGTTTACCGATCGGTGACCGGAGCAGACGGAGGCAGACTATGGAGAAAACGTGAAGTAAAAATAAAGCAGTGGGAGGAAGATGGATCCCTTGGAGGAAGTGGGAGGTGTAATAACATTAGCGGTACAGTGGCCTGGGAGGTCCACGCCATCAGGGCTATCATTAGCCGATAATTAGCCTCTGGCTGTGCTGTACGTTGTTTGTGGATCGGTAACCGTGTTATCTCACCAGCTGCCAGCCGAAGCTCAACAGTCAACAAGTTTGAGGCGCGTTTTGGGCCGATCCTGCTCCGGCAGCATGTTCCCTCCGCCAAATTACAATAATTATGATTCATTTATAGCTGTGATTGACGGCTGAGCCAGTTTCCACCGGCGAGTGCGGCAGGTGAAGGGGATATTTAACCTGTTCTGCTTCTGCTGACACTCTGGAAACTTCCCACTCCCCGTTTTGACATGATTAGAGTGGGCTCTCCTTCAAGGGGGGCGGCTAATGGAAGATTAATTTGCTGTATTGAAAGTGGCAGGAATCAGAGGGAAGCGAGGACTCTTCATCTTTATTTAGCCTCTAATGAGACGTCGGCGGAAGGTAAACTCCACGCTTTTACTTTTACATGTCAGAGTTTAGCTGAAACTCCAGAGAAAAACCTTCAGTCCCGAATTTTACCAAACCACCAAAGGCGCTTTCTCCCTCAGTGACAAAGAGCTGCAAATTACAGAAAATTACTATCATTCCTTTCTTTCTTTTATGTCTAACTCTGACCAGTGACTAACCAGCAGCTGTTTTTTTTTCTTTAGCTTTTTCTCTGCTCATATTTGACTGTCTGAGGTGTTTATGTGTTTATTATGTACATTAACAACAACCAGCAGCTAACTAAAGCTGTGCAAAACAGCCAATCAGGAGCTTTCACCTGTACTAACCAATGGGTTTCTCAAGGTATTTAATACAGTTGTTCTAAAAATGTACATAAAATATAGGCAGACACATAGAAAGTACAGATTTTAGTCAAGAAACGTAAAAATTTTAAGTGAAAACATAAAGATAAAATCCACCTAACCCAAGCGAATCATCCCTTGTCTTAAAGTCTTGGAACGAAGATGGTTTGAAGGACTAGATTTATATAATTAAAGTAGTTGTGAGCCTTGTTGTTTATGTTGTTGTGATGAAACATACTCTGAATATAATCCTTAATAAGACCGGAAAAAAGAGAGAACAAACAGGACGACGCAGGAGTAAAAAAAGGGTTCCAATGTAGCCGTGATTTGACGAAAATAACTTAAAAACTGGACTGAACTGATTTTAGTTTGGTGATCAAAGATGACAGGCAATTATCACTTGGTTCAAGAAATATTTATAAACAAAAAGAAACAAGTTCAAGTATAGATCCCTGAGGCACTCCACAAGACAAGAATGATGAAGGAAAATGACTATCTTCAGAGGCAACATAAAACTGACTTCACACTCCACTTGGACTCTAGACGTGGGACTCAGTATCGTGTAATCAGGCGTCGACAGGAAGCTGGTAAATGTGGATTATTTTAGTAAATTCTTCACGTTTTCCACTCTCATCTACCTCCATAACGAATTCTCATGGCATCCTAGTTGCGGCGTCCATTTCAACCAAGAGGCCCGCTAACTCCGGCTCCCTAAGCAACACGGTTTTAACTGTTTTCTAATTGTTTTTATGACTAGTTTTAACCGTTATTAATACCGCTAACATTTAGCTACGTATCTTCATGATGACTGTGATGGCTGCGTCTGGCCAACTAAGAAAATCTTGGAATTGGAGCGAGATGATCTCTACGCTCCACCTAATCCAGGACCAGAGGAGCAACTGGTCCCAGCAGGGGGCTAAACCAAAAACCATCAGCTCCACTCCGGTGTTCCAGGGCGCGTGGTCGACGGTGGGGGCGCCACCCCAAACCCACTGAACCCTCGGCGCCAACTAATCATCGCTGCCGTCCTGTGGAAGCTGATCTACCCAACATCCAGCAGGTCCTGGACAACGAGGGATTCTCTGCTCACCATCCCCATCGGCCTGCGCTCTTATCATAGGGGAGTCCATTATTTTCTTCGCCTGTTTTTATCTCTGGCCCCACCCCCACCATCGGCAGAGGAATAAGTCGTTTTAGTTCCGATTCTCAAGAGTAAGAACCGATCATCACAATCCGATTCAATCTGATCCTGCTCATAAAAAAAGGTTTTCTTAAGCATTTATCTTAATTATATGCCTGTAATTTAGTGGGTGAGAAACAGTTTTAACACTTTCAGACACAAGACTTAAAGGCACATTGTGTGATTTTCGGCCAGTAGGGGGCAGTGCATACCTAAATTATGACAAGCATGCGGTATCTGTGTCTTCGAGTAAGAAACTCAACAACGGAGGTCCAACTAGTGCTGTTTTCAAACGCTCAATTCCCTGAGAATGATCTATTTGCAGCAACATGACGAGCACATCAGTCTCTCTTTCATCGCTTGGAACTAGCGAAGAGGTAAAAATGTATTTATGGAGAAACTTTTTAGCATTTTGAGGGGAAATCAATGTTTTAATAGCGGCCGTGTTCAGTGCGCTTTGTCCGTCCGGCTCTTGTAGAAGTAAAGACGTCATCTAATATGGCTTTCCCCTGAAAAGAGGACCAGCGCCTATGTATTTTAAAACTGATTATTAAAGTCATATTTTACAATATCGCCAATATTTTGCAATTAATGTGCTTTATGTAATTATTATAACATAATATTTTAATGGCTATTTTCAAAGATGTACTGCAGAAACTACACACTGTCACTTTAAAACGGCCGTCTGGACTTTTACTTCCTGTTTTAGCTGTAAAAAGGTGAAAACTATTCTGACAAAATAAAATACATTTTCTGATTTTTTTTCAGCACAGCACCAGTCAGTAATTACAGGTTACTATTTCAAAGAAACGGTGCTAAAGGATAAAAAAAGAATTAACATGTATTTTATTATTATTTCTTTGCTGCTTCTTTGCATCTCCTTCTTCTTGAAGATGCTGAATGTAAAAAGCTGAATATTTATAAATAAAGTAATTTTCTCACATCAAAAGTGAAACGTTCTCCGTCCTTAACCTCCTCACTTTGTTCAGCTTGTTCATCATGTGCACCATCCTGACCAACTGCTGCTTCATGGCCATGTCGGAGCCGGCCAACTGGGCCAAGTACCTGGAGTAAGTACCCCCGAGAACCTTTCTGCGCAGATATACGGAGGATAGATGGTGAAAGTGTTTAATCCGAGGCTCGGCAGCTCTCAGAGGCGAATCGTGTGCAGCGGAAATGTCAAGCTGCCATGTCAGAACCAGACGCAGAGGATGAAACTCCTCATTTCACATGTCTGCACCCATCACGTCTGAGTCGCTCTGCCTTCCAGGCCGCCGTCGAGGCAGCCATGTGAAACCTGACCTTTTGACCCGCAGAGACTCAGATCCTCTGGTGTTTTCGCTGTGATCTGATTCCATGACCGACGGGATCCAGTGCTAAAAGTAAAGGAAAAATGGATCAATTTAGACGCAGCCCCATCTGTTCCGGGGCTGACGTCTGAGCTTCACGGATGCGTGTTTAAAACCGTTAAAGTTTCACGGCTGGCTTCCAGCTTCGACCCGATCTGACCGCGTCTGTCTTCTCGTCTTCCTTCGCTTCACTTGTTTGTTGGAACGAAATGAATAAATTATGTGTGTTTTTTTTTTACTTATCCCTCCTCTCCCGCTCAGGTACACCTTCACAGGTATCTACACCTTCGAGTCGCTCATAAAGATCCTGGCTAGAGGCTTCTGCGTGGGCCCCTTCACCTTCCTGAGGGACCCCTGGAACTGGCTGGACTTCAGCGTCATCGTCATGGCGTGAGTCACGCACGCACACCTCACCCGGAGACGGTTCCCAGAATAAATTCAGGGAGCTCGATCCGATTAGATCTCCGTCATAAAGCAAAGAACCAGAAGGTTTCGTGCAGACGACGGTTACAGGAGAGATGTGGACTAAAAGCGTCTCAGGGAGGAGGTTCTGGTCCAGTTTACAGCAGGTTTAGCTTCTGCAACTACTTCCCAAGTTCTGTACGTGTATCGGGTCGGTCCGGTGCGTTATTTTATAGGGGTGTAACGCTAAATGTATTAGTAATTATTGGTATGACACCAAACGGATCCGGCTGTTTAATACTAGTTTCCGCAGGGAAACTTTAAAAAGTGACACCGAAACAAAGCAGAAAGGACTCCCAGCTATCACTAAACTCTGGAAACATTAACAGTAGAAAAACAAAGATGGACCGAACCAGAACTTTGTCAGCGAATGCATCTTTCAGCGGCAATAATAAAAAAATACTCACAATGTCAAACCGAATGGAAACGTCACTTTTTAAAAGAAAGAAAAACATCAAACGTTAGCAAAAGGTGGATGGATTCATTTTCTTCAATTAGTTTTTGCAAATATGTGAAAGTGAAAATCATTTCAAACTTGTGGACCAGATAAATGTATGTAAAAAATACTTTTAGTGTGACTATAATATTTAATAATATGTTTAATAATATGTTTTCATAATATTTAATGAAAAATACAAAGCGCACACTAAAACCTTAAGTTGTTATTGAAAATAAAAACATTATTCGGTTCATTAGTATTTTACATGATATTTTATACATTATATTAAACAACATTTAGTTCTGACCCAATAATCTGATTGGATAAGACACCATGAGTGCTGATATTACACTACAATATGACTCCGCTGTACAGGCATTAATGGTGCGTTCACACCGCCCGAAACGTCAACGGCTAAAACGGCAAAATGACATGTAAAATCTATGGTTGAGGCCATCAAAGTCTCCGTGGTGCTTCGTTTGATTTTTTTCAAACTTTTGCTGCTTTCCAAGCTTCAGAGCAGCAAAAATCAGCAACACAAAAGCTAAGCTAGCTGAACCTTAACCTCCGTTACCTGCACGTCAACCAATCAGAGCGTCTCACTGTAG
The DNA here is from genome assembly GCA_028564705.1 of Apricaphanius iberus. Taxonomy (NCBI): domain Eukaryota; kingdom Metazoa; phylum Chordata; class Actinopteri; order Cyprinodontiformes; family Aphaniidae; genus Apricaphanius; species Apricaphanius iberus. Next base: position 218,652 of record JAPXFQ010000824.1, on the reverse strand, counting down.
TGACGTCGCCCGACATCGACGTATGGCACAGAAAGGCCCGCCTACACGCTTTGGAAGCTGCAGTCTTAAAAATATACATGCTTTAAACCATGGATATTATGTCTTAAATATATATTTTATCATTTTTGTTGTCTCCTGGCTGTTGAAATATCGATTATTCCCAAATATGGGCAAAGTATTATTTAAACATGTCTAAACATTAACACTGACCGTTTTTAAATGGTGCTTTTGTTCTACTCTGGCTATGTCCGCTTGTACTAGTATTTAAAAAAAAGAAATTCAATCAAATCTAGTTAGTTCTAGACTTTCAACTTTTTTAAGATTTAGAACCCTATAAAATCAAATTCAGGAATTGAAAGGAAGGAATTCAGGAAAAAAATCATATTTGTTTGATGCTGATCAAAGTAAAAAAGGAAAGCATGTATTTACATTTGCATTTATTCTTCTTAATTACAGAGACTAAAAACGTACTGAACCACGAGTTTTGTTTAGCTCTATACCCCTAATACTTAATGGTCTGGCATGGATTAAGCCCAGACGTCTAGAGCGACTAAAGTCAGATGAGGTTCTACAGAGTTCTGACTCAGTTGTGCACCACTCTGTGTTGGTCTGGTACATAAACACTCCTGATATATTATATAATAATAAAGTTGAGAGGCGCAACATGATTAAATGTGATGAAACTTGTGAAAAACAATGTATAGTTACTTTAAATATGAAAAAAAATTTAAATGAATAAAACTAGAAAGTTTCGGGTAGATTGGAAAGAATAAATAGAAATTAGCTAAAAAAAAGCAACTTAAATTCATTATTATTCTAAGAAAGGATCATATTTATCATTAAATGTGAAATCTTTTTTGTGAAAAAGATACGTGAATATTTTCTCTTTAGCCCTGTAGAATAGAAACTATGAAGCAAACTCTCCAAACGACTCAATATAACAACTTTAACCCATAAAATCAGTTTTATTAGAAGCAAAACATAAAAGAGATGTATTCAAATAATAAAAATAAGCACATTAGACAGAGTTGTGATACAGGAAGTGATTTTCTAGGAACTTTTTTAGTTGTACTGATGGGATTAATGTGGAGGGTTTAAACCTCTCGCTGCTCTCTAAGATCCGGGGTTTAACGTCTCTTCGTGTCTCCGGTCAGTTTCCAAAGCTTTGCAGAGTCAGGAGAAATGTAGGTCGCTTTTCCACCGAGGCTGAAATTAGGGAGCTTGCTGGTGAGGTGGAGGCACGGAAAAACGTTTTATTGCAATCAATTGATCTACGTTTATCTTTATTAAGCTTAACTCAGCCGAAAGTCGACCACATAGCTTCACAGTAAAAGACAAAAACGTGTGGCATGACAACAAGAGTAAAGAAATTCAAATAAAATATAAAATCAGCCGGACAAGCGATAAAACATGTAGTTTTTGGAATATGCTCAGATCCAAACAGAAAATGTACAAATTTATGTTTTAAGTCTACTTTAAAAAAGTTTCATCTGCCCCAAAATATTACCTGGCGATGACAAATTGAGTGGAAGAACTGCATATGTTTGTGCGTCATCTCCTGCTCCAAAAGTGACCCCCAGCTTTCAGCAGACGGTATTTTGTGAGCAGCTCTCGATTTGCAGCTAACACAGACGTGGGTGGAAACGCTGATACTTGAGCAATTTCTGCGTTTGACAGGATTTACCTTCAGCCTGCGGCCGATATAGTTGGAAAACAGACACGTTTACACACCCACGCCCTGAGTGATGCTCCAACAATCGGCTCCAGACCACGAAGTTTTGACATCTTAGTTCCAACCGCGGTATTGTAACTTTTATGACTGCAAACGTTAAATTGGTTAATTTTAAATGATTTAATGAGAAATTAGATATAGTTTGGAGGCAAACAAACTTGAATGGTACCGGCTACATTCCCACAGCAAGTGGAACTGGTCCTGATGTCACTGGTTTTATCCACTGTTCCCTGTAAACAGCCTCCTCCCATCACTGCCTCCCCCTGTAATTAAATCACCGCACCAGTCAAACCTGCTGAAATATGAGCCATAATGGAGATCCATTAGCAGCGTCAGGATCAGATGACTCGGTTTGACCTGGGGCCCACAGGGCCACCATCGCCTGGCGCCTTTCCGGCTCCTGTGGCCTCTTTGGCTTCGATCAGAGGGAGAAATTCACAGCTGCATGGCTCCATCATCGTATTTAACCTGTGGATAAACTCACTTTTAAACTTTTTTTTATTTAAATCAAACAAAGCAGCAGAAGGATATCGGTCAAGATAAAACTAGCATCTATTGGCTTTAAAAATGCTAAATAAACAAAAACAATCTAACTTATTTGCATAAAAACATTAAATTTAGCAATAATTTTGTGTTTATTTAATCTTACTTCCAGCAAATTGAAAATTAGCAATTATTTTTTATTAATTTTTTATTACTTTGATAGTAAAACAATATATTTGTTTACAATTAAAGCTTTTGAATCTCCTGAAAACCATTTTATGACACGATTCCAAAAATCAATGCTACTTCTCTAAGCTAAGCTAACTGCCATGTTAGCTTGCGCAAACAATAAAATGTGCTTCAAATAACATTGATACTTAAAAAAAATTGTTAATGCTTTATGACAAAGTTTAATCTCAGTTTTATTTTTATTTTGAAGGAATTTGATAAAAGAATAAAATAAAAATCAGCTTGAAACATCAGAGCTAGCAGTGGTTCAACATTAGCTAGCTTATTTTTCCCGATATGTTATCAAGCTAATTCAAATCATTTTTTCTTAACTTATTGAATTAAACATCATACATTTTTTACTTTATCATACACCACAATTCAAAAGCCAACTTATAAGTACAAACCTACAAAGTTAACTTATCTAGGATTTTTATTTTCATTATTTTTGTTGTAATTTTTTGCTTTATGACGGAAACTGTATTATCCCCTACTTCTTGTTTATTATAATTGTACTGTGATGAATAGTACATTTATGGTTTTTAAATGTATCTCTTTTAGCACTCAAATAGCTTTTTAAACCATGTTTATTGTTTAACTTTATAAATATGGTCTATAAGCACCAGTGGGGCCATTAAAATCCCACAGAAGGCCCTGCTGATGTTTTCCTGTAGCTTTAAATGTGATGTTACCAATCGAGAGGTTCTGTAATTCTCTTCAAAAGCTTTGGACCAACCCATATTTCTTTGTATTTTGCCAAATTAAATGTAAAAAGCTGAAGATATGTACTGAAACACGTCTCTACATATAATTCATACAATTTAAAATAAGTTTTGTTCCAATTTTTTCTCAAAGAATCTTCCTCTTACAAGATTTGTAACAGAGGGTACTGCACTACTTTCGTTACAATCTACCATCTACATTTTAATTATGGCTGCAGCTTTCTGTTGAACTCCATGATAAGCAGAAATATGTCTAACTGGTCAAAAATCAGTAGAGGCAAAATATAAAGAAATAAACGGGTGGCTCAGGACTTCTAATCACGAAATTGTGAATCATCAAAGGATTTTTAGACTGTCTTATCTTTGTCTTCTTCTGTTGTTTGTTGAAAACCACCACACTGCCCCCTGCAGGATGTTAACAGAGTTTATCAAAGTAGGAAACCTGCAGGCGCTGCGAACGTTTAGAGTGCTGAGAGCCCTGAAAACTATCTCAGTCATCCCAGGTAAGGCCTCTCCGCCACCAGGGGGCGACAAGGGGCAGCTTACATGCATTTGAAAGAGAACGAGAAAATTTAGCCGTGAGCGTCATCTGCTGTCCGTCCCGTGTCTGCCGTGTCCTTCAGCTCCAGCCCACCTGCTCACCCCCCACCTTTCCGACCTATCAGAGGTCACAGGTGGAAATCACCTGATCTGTCTTAAAGGAACAGTACAGAAGGAAAAGTCAGGTATGGCTAAGCTGAGCACCTGGTCAACAGCTGGAGAATTAGGAGGATATCGTTCCGCTAGCTCGGAAATTTTAAAAACAATTTTCTTTTCTCACCCATGAATTCTGGCTTTTTGCTATGCTAATTCTGAATAAAGCATAGTGGCTAATATTAGCTAACAAAAAAATAATGTAATCTGTTTAACCTTATTGTCCCACTAGTAACACATAGACGAGTTGAAAAATGATTCTGAAAACATTAAATGATACGGCAAGTTTTAAAATAAATGTAAAAAGCATTTATTAGAAAGTGTGAAACGATGTCCTAATGAAATGTCTAAAATTTTGTTACGAATTTTTTAGTAAAATTTTATGAGACCTGTTTTTCCTTTTTCCCTAGCTAATTTGGCATGATTTATTTGTCACCAGTAGAATTTTAAAGTAGCTTTTTATTTACAATTTCCTACATTGTTAAATCCATCTACTCTCCACTGTAAATATTAATTTAGTTAAAATTAAATTAGCCAAATGCTAGCTAATGAAATGATAATAATGCGTAGCTTAATGCTTGAAGAGCTAAGTAGAAGCTACGATTAGCAAATTACTTTAAGAAAAATGTATCTCCTGTTTTGTCATATTTTTTAAACATTAGCATATCATTAAAATTAGCTACATTGTGTGCAGTTAGCTCGGATTACGCGGTTTTATTAGCCGTATATTGGGTACTTATTTAATGTTTTAGCAGCATTTATCAGTTTACAGAAAAATGAACGACAAAATCTTTATTTTTTAAATCATTTGTTTGTTTATTATGAATAGGTAACTATGCTAAACACTGGTGCTAAGTACTATTGTTAGCATGCCTACTGTAGAATTAAATTTTTGTAAAAAAATAACTCAGTGCATGTTCAAGCAGAGACAAGGAGCCAATTTCCAGTTCTCAGTTTTATTTTAAACAGATTAACAGATATGCAGTTTTACAGAGAAACATGCCCATTTTCTCTGGGCCAGATAAACATCTGACAACGAATGGTTTCATGCCATAACTTTTATAGACATCCAAAAACTTCCCATCATCTGGGCGTCTCTTCTCCCTCGGAATCTGCTCCAATCAGAACGTTTTTAAAAAGTGTCTTGACAACCACTGGTCCGTCCAGAATTATGCATTCATAAGATGGAAGTGTCCTCCTCCTGGATCCAAGTCAAAAGTTCATTCTGAGTTTCATGGTTTTATGGTCCGTCCTCCCTACATCTGGCTTCCTAATCTACACATCCTAATCTACAGACATCCTGGTTTTACAGCATGCAGTAAATTACCCAAGATTTTTATTGCTTAAAAGCTTACCCCAATTAAAATACTGGTAAGAATGTGTTTTACAACCATGAATCATATAAAACAGACTTTTACCTCTGAATGATTAACTGTATATAAAAATAGCCCCAAAAAAGTAAAATACAACACTACGCATGTAGAAATTTTTTCCTTTTAGTTAACTTTCTTTTTTTTATTTTTATAAATGGAATATTTAAATGAAAAAAATAAAAGTTAAGCTAATTAGCCATTTTCACAGCCAGATAATGAGTTGTCAGTGTGCAAAAAAGCTACTTTAGCTGCATAATCTGATCAGCACAATGAGAACAAGGGACGTGTAGATGTCGAAAAAAAGTATTTCTCCAGTTTTCCATCCGTTTGTGAAGCTTTTATATCTGACTTCCCCTTCGCCGCAGCAGCTCTAGAAGCTGCAGTGTTGCCGCCCAGCAAGGCCCGTCTCCTCTGCAGCTCTGCCTGGATCTCCGTCTCTCTGACTGTCCCTCTGTGTCGCCTCGTTGTTCCGTGTGGTCACATCCTTCTGTGTTTGTCTGTTTCTGTGCTTCTGTCTCCCGGCCTGTTGCAGATATGTCACTGAGTTTGTGGACCTGGGTAATGTGTCAGCCTTAAGGACGTTCAGGGTGCTGCGAGCGCTCAAAACCATCTCAGTCATTCCAGGTGAGAAACAAGAGGGAGGAAAGAGGGCAGCGCAGCCCTCCTGAGGAGAACAAGCTGCTAGAAATGAGTGGCTGTGTTTCATATCTCACACTGCATACTTCCTACTGAGGCTCATTTATCTGCTTTATAACGTCTGCCAAATTAACTCGGAGGTGGTATGCAGGAACGTGCAGCATTGGTTGCGAGTGGACAGCAGAGGCCAAGCAAACATTTTTTATTGCTAACAGCTCTTGGCAGTCAGTGAGCAAATGAAACAACAGGATGAGGATTTATTGTTCAGTACAGAGTAAAATATGATCGATAAAAAAGGAATCTGGAAATCGCGTGGAAAATTATACGAAAGGAAAATTATCAAAACCAATTTTCTCTAAATCATGAAGCTTTGCTCCATTTAAGCAATTCAGTGATTAATTCACGTGTAAAACAATATAAACAATCAATATTCATTTTACAAAAAAAATGGCCTTTTGAATAGTAAATAAAAGATTTAGCGATACGTTAAATCCTCTTTGTGTCATATTATAGATTATAATATTCTACAGGTTTTGTATTTTGGCTAATAGTAAAATATTAGTGGCAAACATCTAGGAAGATTTAAAAAAAGAGAGAAAGTCATTACAATCTGAAATAGACAGATGTCTCTAATAAACCCAGATTTAGAACCAAACTCGCCATCTCAGTGAAACGAGAAACAAATCAAAACTACTAAATCAATATAAAAGTGATAGTTGCGAAATAAATCTTTGGAACGGATTTGACGGTTTTTTTTATTTTAGAAATGTTTAAACACTGTACAGAAATCATCCCACGTTAAGATTTGTGAATACTGTGAATATGGGCCATAATTATTTGGAAATATTTGATCGTAAGTTACTTATTTCTTCTTGTCCCTTTAGTCTATTTAGCCCTGATATGTTATGCATCATTTCTAAACATTAATGTTTGGACTAAAATACAGCTTTGGTCTTGTTTTGTTAACATTAGGGTCTAAACTTTGAGCAACAGTTGAAAATAAACACATTTGTCCTGTTTTATTATCATTTTATTGCGGATGAATATGTCTGTAACTCGCTGGGGCCACAGAAGGGCCTTATGGGGCTTAAGAGGTCAAAGGTTACAGGACTGGAGTTGCACAGTCTTGACTTAAAGGAACAACTCTGTTATTCTAATCCAATCAGAATCATAGATAAATATGATCTGACCTCGTTAACAGCTTTTAATGTTGTTTGGTGTGCTGTAGAGCAATTTTATTTCAACGGGAGAACTGTTTAAACTGAAGTGTCCCCTTGGGAACTAATCAATCAATCAATCAATCAATCAATCTATCTATCTATCTATCTATCTATCTATCTATCTATCTATCTATCTATCTATCTATCTATCTATCTATCTATCTATCTATCTATCTATCTATCTATCTATCTATACATCTATCTATCTATCTATCTATCTATCTATCTATCTATCTATACATCTATCCATCTATCTATCTATCTATCTATCTATCTATCTATCTATCTATACATCTATCTATCTATCTATCTATCTATCTATCTATCTATCTATCTATCTATCTATCTATCTATCTATCTATCTATCTATACATCTATCTATCCATCCATCCATCTATACATCTATCTATCTATCTATCTATCTATCTATCTATCTATCTATCTATCTATCTATCTATCTATACATCTATCTATCTATCTATCTATCTATCTATCTATCTATCTATCTATCTATCTATCTATACATCCATCTATCTATACATACATCTATACATCTATCTATCCATCCATCCATCCATCCATCCATCTATCTATCTATCTCCTGAGCTGAAGCATTGGCAGGATGCTAGCAGTTCATTTTGTTCGGATTAAAACTCCGTTCAAACACCTTAAAAAGTCGTTAGGTTTGAACGTTTCTTCATAGACGACATGTCTCCATAAAACCTGAAGCAGAGAAGGGGAATGAATTAGAAACTTAAAGTTAAAACGCTGCTTATTGGGGTTTTAAACGGTTCGTCAGAATCCAGAACGGTAAAACGAAACCCTCGTTTGGCCGTAGATATTTTACTGTAAATGAATCCGTTTCAGTCTGAACGACGTGTCGCCGTCTGCGGCTCCCAGCTCCGGATCTGTGCAGAAATAATTCGCTCAGTTCTCTGTGAGATAAACCAGCTTTAATCAGAAGTTAAGCCTCTGTGTGTCCACTCTGTGCATGTTGGTATTTGGTGCTAAACAGCAAGGCGTCGTGTTGTTGTGCTGGTGTAGTACCTGTGTTATATTTCCCCTGTTCAACACCAGGAATCAGACCTGCTGTAACCGCTGCACTTGAGTCATTAGTGAACAGACATGGAAAAAAAACTGGAGCGGGTCCGTTTCTAATGAATCAACTGAAAAAAGTTTAAAACCACGAAAACCTCTTTAATCTGGTGACATTTGGGTGGATGTCATCTTGTCTACACCCTTCTGTTCTCTTCTCAGCGTTTGTTCCTGTTGTTCTTACCGGCTCTTCATGTCTTTGTGTCTCAGTGCAACTTTAGAAGTTTGTTAGATGGTGATTTTAATGACTTTCAGCAGGAGTTTGTTCAAAATAGAAATGCATGATTAGTTATTAATCCACCTCCGTAAAGATGGCCGCCCTTCAGTTTTCCTGCCCTGAATTAGACCTGGACTTCGGTTTCATTCATGGCCGTCACAACCGTTTTAACACCTTTTCCAAGAGTTTTATTCAGAAAACTTCTTTGTTGAAATAAGTGTAGAGGTGGTTAGTAACTAGTTACAATAACCTGAGTAAATTCATTAGAAAAAAATGTGCTTATAGTGTAGTTTTTACATTTACTTGAGTCATATGATGAAGTATTGCTATAGATATCCAATGGAAATACTTTACCCTGTTCTAACATATAGTATACATACATTATACTATAAGTATTAGGTTTTATATTTTTTATTGTAAACATACGGTTTGATTTCATCGCTTTCATGCTTTAATTTAATATTTTTATTTTTAAGCATTTTTTTGACAATCTTATGACATAATTTTTAAACACTAAATCATATATTATGATTAGATATCCAGTCAATACTGAAGTAGCAAAGACTTTTTTATAATTTTACTAGTATAATTTCTTGGATAGTTATATGCTTTTATGGAGGCAATGAATGAATAAATAAATAAATATTATTTTAAAAATAGATAAATGGAATACAGAAAGAATATAAATGTGGAAATAAATGAAATGTGGGAATAAATAATTGGGAAGAATTGGAAATCCATTTGTAATTAAATAAATATTACAAAATAAATGTGGAAATAGATCAATAAAATTGAAAATACCTTTTTAAATAAATAAATAAATATAGCAATACAAAATGTGAAAATAAATACATACAGGGTTAAATCAAATAAATAACTAAATAAATAAATGTATGTGGGAATAAATAAAAGATTCACCAATTTATTTAGTTTTTATTTATTTTCATATTTATATATTTTTTCTACCTTTATTTATCTAAACATTTATTTTCGCATATAATTATTTGTTCCACATTTTTTTATTTATTACATTTATTTACTTATTTCTTTACATATTTGTTTACTTCCTATTTCATTTTGTTTTCACATGTCTTACATTTATTTATTCATGCATTTATTAATTTGTTTGTTTCCACATTTATTTATTTCCACAGTTATCTTTTTAATTTAATTGTTTTTTGCCCATTTATTTATTGTCAGTTTTGGCAAGGACCTGTTAAACGCGTTAAATTATTGCAACGAACGTAAACTTTTTGGCTCCTCTATCCATCTCTGCACGTTTAATCCCACAGATTGACTATGTGAACAAACGATATGTTGCGGTGCAACGCCAGACGTGTGTTTAATTCTCACGTCTGGTTTCTTGATGCATTTTCTCCACTCTGTCTATCCTGCTTCAGCCATGTCTCTGTAAAGGTTTTGACAGACCCAGTCTAGGTGGGTCAGTAACGCAACTCACATCGCCTCACGTTTGCTACGCCATTGGCATCAGAAAAAGATCCAGATCCTGACTCCAAAACTAAATGCTGGTTTAAATATCTGCTCATTTTTCCCTTTTGGATGAAATACAGCTCATTGAGTTGCTAATTTCCGGCTTTCACTAAATATGTATCAAAGGGCTGCCATCTTTACTTGCTTGGATGTGATTGTTGTTTGGTAAAGCTAGCTGTTTGAGATTATAGTTTATCAACACTGATTAAGTATGAATGTGCCCTGCGTCCTCTCCCCCGGCGGACCATCAGGCCTGAAGACGATCGTCGGGGCTCTGATTCAGTCGGTGAAGAAGCTCGCTGACGTGATGATCCTCACAGTCTTCTGCCTGAGCGTCTTCGCCCTCATCGGCCTGCAGCTGTTCATGGGAAACCTGCGACAGAAATGCGTCCGCAGCACGGCGCACTGCTTCAACGGCAGCCTGCCGGCCAACACCACCTTCTTCTGCAATAACAAGACCTGGGCGTCCATCAAGGACTTCATCGATGACGAAGGTGAGCCTGGAGCTGGTCAGGGAAGTTCAACGGAGAGGTGGTGTGGTGTTTTGCTGCTGCATTAAGGAGTTAACATGTGATTCACTCAGTTTCTGCATGTTTTGGATGAGATCAGGTGAAATAAAAATGTTCCCGAAGGCCCCAACTGCTAGATGCTGTAGACACGGCGACAGCAGAACTTGACCTGCTTCCAGTACGCTCCGTAGATGTGTCTCTGTGTGTGTCAGGCTGCAGTGATGGCTGGTGCTTCCTAAATGGACTGGACAATGTCATGTTGGGGCTGTGGTTTAGAGCTGACGTCAGTGGAAGCACACACACACCGTCAGAGGAAAATCGGGGGGGTTACATACTGCACACACACGCACGCATGGAGGCGGCTCTGCTCGGCCATCCTGAATACACGATATCCATCATGTCAGGCACGTGGAGCACAGACCAAGGGTTACACGGACAAACAGTCCTGCTTTTATTTCATATTATCCTTCCATGAGGAAACTTCTTCTGACCTTTAAGAAATATTATTATGCATTCTCTAGAGTTTCTAAAACATTTGTTATACCTTTTCCTTTTTTTGAGGAATCTTAAGTGTACAGTATTCACAATTTATTTTTTAGATATCAATTCAAGCTGCTACGTTAGGCCTGAAACGACCCCGAAACTCAACAGATAAACCAGTTTGTGTTGACAGAGAAAGAAGGCTTAGCTCTTTGTCCCCCAGAGCCTTGTCACAAGAACAACTATTGTTTCAATTTATTTTTGCTAAATCCATATAATACAACAAACAATTTCTTTCTTTTTTGAAAGGTCTTACGGCGATAGCCTCCACTTACAGTGGACAGTACAGAAAGGGTTGGGGCGCGACCGATTCGAGGGCTAAGGCCTCTGAACATGGGGCGTCCGTCATATTCGCCCACGCACATGACACCCCAAAAAAGCATTTATTTCTAACCAAAATGTAGATAAGGCACAAAAATATTGTAAAACAACATTATTCTGTTGTTTTATTTATTAGATAACATGTTAGCTACCATTAGCGTGGCAGTTTGCATCAACGTTTTAGCTTTTTGACTATATTTTTGTACTGATCCTGCTCATATTAATAATAATAATATGTTAGCTAGCATTGGCATGCTAGCTCTTGTTAGCATTTTAGCTCACTTTAGGATTTCAACTAGATTTTTGTACTGATTTCGCTCATGCTAATTTTAACATGTTTGCTAGCACTAGCACGCTCGCTCATTTTAGCATTTTAGCTATTTTTTGAATTTCGGTCAACTATATGTAGTGATTCCTTTAAGGCTAATGATAAGCTGCTAGATAGCAGTAGCATGCTAGCTATTTCTAACATTTTAGGTATTTTTAAAAATGTTTCTTAACCTTTTGCACTGATTGATTCGAGTCTAATGATAGCATGTTAGCTTGCATGGGAATGCAAGTACGTACTAGAACCCTAAATACGCTTTTTTATAACTACTTAACTAATAACCTTTTACTCTTTTAGCTATTTAAGGTTCAATTCCCATTCCACCCGTATTGTTGGACCTAATTTGGTAAAATAACCTCTTATTGGGGTTGGGACCGATCATGCACCACGTGGCAGGCCCCTTTTCAATTTCCTGAAATTTTCTTGTTAGATTACAATATTTTAGTGAAGTTGTTAAATCAGCTTTCCTCATTTTAGATATATTAATCTATTTATTTATTTACTTGACATTTCTTTCCCTTTGTAAGCGAAAGACGCTTCTTACTTCCGATGCAGGTTCCTCTCCTACGGGTCTGTCTCTTTGCCTGCTGGGTGCTGCATGGGGTAGGCAGACGGGCACATACAAATGAGCACACAAAATCCTACTTTAAATACTGCTCTTTGCAACTTTTATGCAGGTCATCACTCACGAATGAAGGAAACCCAGCGGTACAATTTTTTTGTGCAGTTTTTTGCGCTATGCATTTGGAATATCGATAAATCAGGCCCTAAGTTTTCTGGTCTCTGTCACGTACCAGAGATAGAACAATATGTCCAAAATGCGGGGAAGTATATAAAATTCTCTGAAGTTGTGCTTCGTATGAGCTTAGTTCAGAATTTGCAGGTGTTTTGCGTAACTAAACCAAATGCAATAAATGCCTCTGCGTATTTTCTACTCTTTACTTTGGAAGGATATTAGCTTAGAAGCTAAGTTGTCAATGTTTATCTTCTGCTTTGTGTGGGAGCCTCGTTAAAAAACTGTCCACCATATTAGCATCTAATCTACAATGACTCTGCGCCACCTCGCTGACTGTATCTTATTTTAGCCCATCTTATTTTTGCTTAATTAAAAATATTTTACTCGATGTTTTACTTTGTTTAGCGTAGCTAACTGTTGCCTAGCTTACTTTTGCTTATCTCGGCTAACCTTCTGTTAGCTTAGCAAAACATAGCTTGGCTTTCATTAGCTTAGTTCACCCTGTCTTAGTTTAGATTAGCTAAATTATTCTCAGCCTATCTTAACATGAATATGACATTGGTGCAATTTATTTGCCTGAATGTGAAAAATTTATAAAATAATATTTGGATTATGTTTAACATAGGATTTTAGCTCATTCCCAGTAAACAATTGACATAAAATAATTTATTTTGTTATATTTAATTTCTGTTCTTCTATATTATTAATTTTCTACATAAAATTGTGCAAACATGAGACCCTGACTTACTTTAAATTCATGAACACCGTTGGAAACAGCGACATGAGCTTTCAGAGATGAAGCTAGCGGAGGTGTGGCGTGACAGACATCTTCCTACATCATTTCCTTTGTAATAACGTCAAACTCTTTGCAGTGATCCTTTACCTGCCTGATGAAATACTTTAAATATCTAGGTATGTCTGCATCTTGTTACTCAGATAGGATGGGATTGCTTGGTGTATCAGAGCTTGGTTTGTTTCCAGAGTTCTATGAAAGCGGCCAGATACGTTTCCTAAAACATGATACTAAGAAATGAAGCTTTTTGATATCCAGTGTTTTATGAATTTTACTCAGGACGGTAAGTTTGAAAGCTGTATTATTGAAATGAAAAGCCCAGCTGCTCCTGCTTATTAACATAAGGTCAAACGTTTAAACAAAGGATTCATATTCCCACAAACACAGTGACCATCCATCATAGGCGAACCTTTTATTTCTCTTCTGAGCTTCACACAAAGACTTTCGGTGAATGAAGCTCGGATTTTCAATTCTGAGAAAAAATCAGTTAAACAAGTTAGACGTTCATAGATTATTTTTATTGTACTCCGTCATGGTGAAATAAAGGCAACATTTGTTTATTTTCATGTCATGACGTTCATTTTGGTACAGCTCACTTTGACTATTGCAACTGCTTACTGTATCATGACTTCACTGCTGCATTGTGACAGAACAATGCTTATTGTCCAGGAGCCCAAGCCCACACCATCAGCCCTCCACCACCGAGCTAAACAGTCAGTTTGGGATATTTTTGTCATAGCTGATGTGGTTAATGTCTTGATGGATTATAAATAAACATCTCTTTGTTGGTTTCATCAGTCCAAAGGACATCGTTCTTGATGCCTTCTGTTTTGTTCAGTTGCTGAAGACAGCTTCCCTTCCAGTACAGTGAGATGCTTCCCTCAGAACAAACCCTGGATCACCAGTGACCTGAAGGAAATGTTATAGAAGGAAAAACGAGGGTTCAGGGAGGGAGAAAGGGAATTATTGAGAAGCGTACAGAAGCAACCTTAAAGTTAAGATCAGATGGCCTGGATCAACGACTACCTGACCAACAGACCAAATATTTGTAAGTCTTAAATACTGTATTTAAACCCAAGTGGACAGCAGCAAAGGAGCACCACAGGGCACCGTACTTTCACCATTCCTTTTCACTCTGTACACCTCAGACTTCCATTGCAAATCAGGGGCCTGTCATCTGCAGAAATACTCAGACGACACTGTATTTGTCAGATGTATCAAAAATGGACAAAAAGACGAACACAGAGAGATGCTGGACCGCCAAACATTTATTTCTAACCAAAATATAGATGAGACACAAAACAATTCTAAAAAGACATTCTGTTATTTTATTTATTAGATAACATGTTAGCTACCATTAGCGTGGCAGTTTGCATTAACATTTTACCTTTTTGACTACATTTTTGTACTGATCCTGCTCATATTAATAATAATATGTTAGCTAGCATTAGCATGCTAGCTCTTGTTAGCATTTTAGCTCACTTTAGGATTTCAACTAGATTTTTGTACTCATTCCGCTCATTCTAATTTTAACATGTTTGCTAGCACTAGCACGCTCGCTCATTTTAGCATTTTAGCTATTTTTTGAATTTCGGTCAACTATATGTAGTGATTCCTTTAAGGCTAATCATAAGCTGCTAGATAGCAGTAGCATGCTAGCTATTTCTAACATTTTAGGTATTTAAAAAAAAATGTTGCTTAACCTTTTGCACTGATTGATTCGAGTCTAATGATAGCATGTTAGCTTGCATGGGAATGCAACTACGTACTAGAACCCTAAATACGCTTTTTTATAACTACTTAACTAATAACCTTTTACTCTTTTAGCTATTTAAGGTTCAATTCCCATTCCATCCGTATTGTTGGACCTATTTGGTAAAATAACCTCTTATTGGGGTTGGGACCGATCATGCACCACGTGGCAGGTCCCTTTTAAATTTCCTGAAATGTTCTTGTTAGATTACAATATTTTAGTGAAGTTGTTAAATCAGCTTTCCTCATTTTAGATATATTTAAGTTTGGAGCCACTTGGAGTCCTTCAGGAGAAGTTCATATCCAGTCTTATCAGCGTATATACATATAATGGTAGTCAATCAAGGCAGGAGATTTGCTGTCTGTAATAAGGCATTATCTGCCCCAAAACTCTTTCACTTAACAATGTTTTTGTTATGAATATTAAGCGATATTCCCCTGTGAGTTTGGCAATGACTTAATTGTAATCAAAGGTTTGTGTAGTTGAACTTATCCCCTCTAAATCACCCCGGAACCCAAATAATAAACAGTTCTGAGACGTTCTGAGCTCTGAGGGAAGTTGTGCTAACCATTAACAACAAAACATGGTTAAATAAAGGAGTTATGGGACAGATAATGTTTTTTTACAGGCAGCAAACCTCCTGCCTTGATTGACTACCATTATAAACTTCTCCTGAAGGAATCCAAGACGTTCCAAACTTGTCTGGGTGAGTAAATAAACATAATAAATGCTAAAAAAATAAGGTCCAGGCTGAGAAAAAACAAACCTTTCCTTTAAGTCAAAGACCGTCTCCATCATGGGAGAAGAAGTGGAGGTCGTTGAAGAGTATAAATACATCAGAGTTCACAACAGACTTGACCGGAGACTGAATAGTAAAGCTATCTACAAGCAGGGGCGGACCAGACTGGACTTCTGGAGGAAGCTTATGCCCTTCAAGGTTTACACAAAGATGCAGCAGATCTTCTACAGTCTCTTCATCCATCATTTGTTTGGGTCAACGGCATCAGAGCCAGGGACTTAAAAAGGATCGGCAACCTGATAAAGAAAGCTAGCTCTGTTCTTGGTACGACTGAGGAACATTTGGAGATTATGAAGCAAAGAAGGATTCTTCATCAAATCAAAAAAGCTTACGTTTCGCTGCAACACAGCCTCCTACAGTAGACCCTTCGTGCCAATTGACATACTACAACAACTCATTAGTATTTTCGAACTGAATTGATTCTTCTTGGAAGGTTGGCATCTGTCTCAGATGTTTTCCTCTATGGAGTAGAATGGACTTCAGGTTGTTCGCCTCTTCCCAGATTGATAACCAGAAGTAGCTGCTTTCCTAAGGTGATTGCCGTTTGTTTTAACACCCACCTGGATGGGGTTATCGCTCCTGAGAGCTAAACAACCGTCGGAGGTCAACCTCTCAAAGCGAAAGCAGTTTTTCCTCTTGTTGTTGCTTTTCAACCAACTGAAGGTGAGTCTGTCCTGACAAAGTAAAGGTGAATGTTTGGACATGCATCTTCTCACAAATGTACCTTCTAAATGTTCACTCTCGGTTTACCTCAGCATCCATCACAACAAATAATTGTACCCTTCAGTCTCCCGTATCGACCCCTAAAAGCTGCCGTGAAACCTGAGAGGCGAGACCGTGGCTTCAGGCTCGGCCCTTTGGACTTATCTGAAATCAACCCTCGGACTGTAGATCAATGCAACACGTTCGCCACTCAAAACATTTCCCATCAGACATCATTGTCGGCTGAAGTGAAGCTGAGTCAGCTGGTCTCCATTTCACGGTTCGGTTCATTCCTGGTACAGTCAGGGATCAAAGTAAAAAAAAAAGATTTTGTGAAAGAATATTTAAAATCAAACTGGTTAGAAGATTGGATATTGTTCTCTTAGTAGGTAAAAAAGTATAGAGATTTTAGTCAGCTGATGCCAAGGATTAGGGATGTAATGATACGCGAATATCCCCGTTTGGTAGTTTGGCTTTTATTTCACGGTTCAATTAGTTTTTAGTACAGTCAGAAAACATCAACAAATTGCTCACGGATAGCATCAATATATATCAATATATTTCTTCTTATCTACTTCATTTGTTATAGCAAACAGAGAATTCTTTGCATTTTTTTGTGTGGTAGAAGTTTCGTATCGGTTCTCGGTACTGGCAAGTACTCAGATAAAAGCAACGGTATCATATCATTTTGAAAAAAGTGGTTGTTGCTTCCCTACTTTTAACTCATTATTACACTCAGATGTCCAGTCTGCTGATTGCTACGTTTAGAGGGCAGCTAAGCGGGGTGCTTGAGCTCAGTAACATCATTGGTAGCAACTGATGCTAACGGAATTACGTAACCAGTTAGCATGAAAACGGGTTGTTAAGGAACACCGTCAAGCTGATGCGTTCCCAAACTGGAGGCTTTAACAGAAGAGGACATCAAAGTTCCTGCTAGTCAGAACTTCTGCTAGCGGTAGGCTGGATTTGTTTACAGAGTGGCATTGTTGCTGGCTAAAATGCAACTGAGTTATGCTGCAGTGAGGAAACTCTGTGAGACTCTGTGGTGTTCTAAAACAGATCCTAAAATAGATAAACATACATAGTTTCCAAGTAAACGTGTCATCTAAGTGGGATCCTTCAGCTTAGTAACAACTGTGCTAGCTAATATATAGCGACTTATGCTAATCAAAGTTGGAAAGCAGTTAACATATGTTGTTCCAAGACACTGGGAAGCCAACATGTTCCCAAAATAGAGGTTTTGACTTTGGAAGTGGACATTTAATTTCCTGTTTTTCCTTAAAAGAGTCTCCGGTCAGAATCTCTGCTAGCGGTAGGCTGGATTTAATTACAGAGTGGCATTGTTACTGGCTAAAATGCAACTGAGTTATGCTACAGTGAGGAAACTCTGTAAGACTCTGTGGTGTTCTAAAATAGATCCTAAAATAGATAAACATACATAGTTTCCAAGTAAACGTGCCATCTAAGTGGGGTCCTTCAGCTCAGTAACAACTGTGCTAGCTAATATATAGCGACTTATGCTAATCAAAGTTGGCAAGCAGTTAACATATGTTGTTCCAGGACACTGGGAAGCCAACATGTTCCCAAAATAGAGGTTTTGACATTGGAAGTGGACATTAAATTTCCTGTTTTTCCTTAAAAGAGTCTCCGGTCAGAATCTCTGCTAGCGGTAGGCTAGATTTAATTACAGAGTGGCATTGTTGCTGGCTAAAATGCAACTGAGTTATGCTACAGTGAGGAAACTCTGTAAGACTCTGTGGTGTTCTAAAATAGATCCTAAAATTGATAAACATACATAGTTTCCAAGTAAACGTGTCATCTAAGTGGGGTCCTTCAGCTCAGTAACAACTGTGCTAGCTAATAGCGACTTATGCTAATGAAAGTTGGTAACCAGTTAACATGTGTTGTTCCAGGACACTGGGAAGCCAACATGTTCCCAAATTAGAGGTTTTAACATTAGAAGTGGACATTCAATTTCCTGTTTTTCCTTAAAAGAGTCTCTGGTCAGAACTTCTGCTAGTTGTAGGCTGGATATGTTTACAGAGTGGCATTGTTGCTGGCTAAAGTGCAACGGAGTTATGCTTCAGTGTCGAAACTTCTTAGGGATAAATACAGATACATGTACCATTACAGGCCTACCAAGCATGCACCAAGAACCGTGTTGGTTCCTCCTTCCATGTGATAGACTGAGGCAGATCCTGTTTACGTCTTTATCATGGTTGTGGCCGGTCTTCGCCGTTTGCCGGAGCTCAACACAAACGTACCCATCCACTGATTGATGAGGTACGGTGGAAACACCTGGCCCACGGATTATTCACTGACTGATACCCTTCTACTGCGGGTGAGCAGATGAACATACCTCTGGATAATTCACTTTGGACAATAACTCTTCCTGCTGCGTCTGTCAAACCTGCAGATTTTCCTCCTGTAAATCTATCTTCTGCTGATTAAAATGCTCGAGCGGAGGACAGAGGTTTATTCATCCCCGACAGGATAATTTGCTGCTCTTGAGTTTTTAAAGAGAAATGAAATTAGGCCCTCTCCTGCAGACTACCCACAGAGACAATTTTCTACATTTCTGCAGCTCGGTGAAATCTTCCCAGATGGTGGTCTCTTTGGGAAAAATGAATCTTTTTATAAAATGTCAGACTGCATGCTAATATGCATTCATCTGGTGACGGAGAACATGAATGTCCAGGTAGTGCTATTTAGTGGAGGACGTTCCCTGGGAACAAACACCAGGGTTGTACAAACAAAGCTTCTCCAGAAAAAAAGCCGCTTTCTTTGAACAATGCTTTGTGGTTCTGTTTGTTGTAATGACCTTTAAACATGTGCTAACAACAGCAAATCCGAGCATTACTAGGTGTGTGTTGTCTTTAATGAGCTTAAATTCTTTGTTTCACCCTGGCAAACTGGGTCTTTAACTGATGAACAACTGTCACTCACTGCATCAGCTTCCTTTGTTTTCTTCTGAACTCAGTAAACTGTGATAAGAAAAGAACTCCAGTTGAAACAGGTTTAAATGTGAGCATGATATTCAGTAAGCATTGTGGAAAAAGGGCTCTGATTGGTCATCTAAGCTTGTAACTCTTGTATATTACCATGCTGCCCTCATACTAGGGTTGCCACCAATCCCTTAAAACACAGAATTGTCCTTTTTTTGACGATTAAATTTGACGTCCTGTTTTGAATCAATAAGAGACGCTATTTGTTCTGTATTTTCAAAAATGTTCAGTATGTCCAAAAGTTTTGAGACTGACACAAATATTAGTTTTCACAAAGTTTGCTGCTAAACTGCTTTTAGATCTTTGTTCCAGTTGTTTCTGTGATGGACTGAAATATAATTCCAAGCACTTCATACGTTTCAAAGGCTTTTATCAATGATTACATGACATTAATGCAAAGAGTCAGTATTTGCAGTGTTGGCCCTTCTTTTTCAGGACCTCTGCAGTTCTACTGGACATGCTCTCAATCAACTTCTGGGCCAAATCCTGACTGATAGCAACCCATTCTTTCATAATCACTTCTTGGAGTTTGTCAGAATTAGTGGGTTTTTGTTGAGGATTGACCAAAAGTTCTCAATGGGATTAAGATCTGGGGAGTTTCCAGGCCATGGACCCAAAATTTCTACGTTTTGGTCCCAGAGCCACTTAGTTATCACTTTTGCCTTGTTGCACGGTGCTCCATGGTGCTGGAAAATACTTTGTTCTTCACCAAACTGTTGTTGGATTGTTGGAGGGAGTTTTGGTACCATTCTTTATTCATGGCTGTTTTTGGGCTAAATTGTAAGTGAGCCCACTGCATTGGATGAGAAGCAACCCCAACATGAATTGTCTCAGGATGCTTTACTGTTGGCATGACACAGGACTGATGGTAGCGCTCACCTTTTCTTCTCGGGAAAAGCCTTTTTTCCAGATGCCCCAAACAATCAGAGAGATGCATCATGGGAGAATCTGACTTTGCCCCAGTCCTCAGCAGTCCATTCACCAAACTTTCTGCAGAACATCAATCTGTCCCTGATGGTTTTGTGGAGAGAAGTGGCTTCTTTGCTGCCCTTCTTGACACCAGGCCATCTTCCTAAAGTCTTCTCCTCACTGTGCGTGCAGATGCGCTCACACATGCCTGCTGCCATTCCTGAGCAAGCTCTGCACTGGTGGCACTCCGATCCTGCAGCTGAATCCTCTTTAGGAGACGATCCTGGCGCTTGCTGGACTTTCTCGGACGCCCTGAAAGCCTTCTTAACAAGAACTGAACCTCTTTCCTTGAAGTTCGTGATAATCGTATAAATTGTTTCCTTGCAGGTCACCATGGTTACCAATGGAAGAACAATGATTTCAAGCATCGTCCTCCTTTTGACATGTCAAGTCTGCCATTCTAACCCAATCAGCCTGACATAATGATCTCAGTACGTCACAGAAACAACTGAAACAAAGATCTGAAAGCAGTTTAGCAGCAAACTTTGTGAAACGAATATTTGTGTCATTTTTAACACTTTTGGCCACGACTGTAGGCCACTACAGCCTACTTCTAGCATTGTATATAAAAAATAAAGATACAGGAAATCAACATACGACAGTCAGCAATACTGTTGTGGCAGGGTGACTTACGAGTGTTGCACGCTCAGGTATGATCAGACAGGTAGACACAACACACTGGCGCTTCCCACGGAAGTAGCACCTTTAGAAATGTCAACCACACTCGATACGCCACCACGCCCCCAAACCTGAAAGCCAAAAAATGCTTATAGAGATGCAGCTGTTTAAGGTGACTTTATTTGTACCCAAAGGTAGATTTCCACACATGGAACTATAGATAAAAAGTATACATAGTCAAAAAATAAATGAATATATATTTAAAACAGTTAAAAGCTGTGGCTCTCCAATCAGCTTACTAGCCCACCTCACATTTTGGTTCAGGGAGTTCTTATTTTTTAGGGATAGGTTGCTAAGCCAAGACACCAGGTTAAAAGAAATCACTGATTCTATGAAGTCGCGGTAGAAGATAGTGAGAATCTTTCTATCAATGTGAAAGAGGATAGTTTCCTCAGGCAATACAGACGCTAGTTCCCTTTTTTATACACGGTCTCATAGTTTGCCTCAAAATTTAGTTTATCGTCAATGATGGTCCCAAGGTATTTATATTCATCGACACACTCCACTGTCTGATCCTTTATGCTGGTGATTTCCTTAGTCCTAGGGAGTCTCCTAAAGTCAATACACATATGTTCATCTGTAGAAAGGACCAATCACACCAGTGTACAAAAAAATACTGAACAACTGAACCGTGACCTGTTTCATTTCCTTGTAGCAGGCTTACAATACCAGAATCATCTGCATACTTTAAAATGTATCTGCTTCCCCTGCTGCTGCGGCTGTGAGTGGGAAGAGGCCCATCCTTGGCTGGACAGGGTCAGCGGAGACGAATACTAGACATATTGTAAGGAGTGTTCTCAGTCGCACACTGAAAATACTCGCTGACACAGTACGGCAGGCACACAAGAACGCAGAAAACACACACTTCTGTGTCTGTTTTTCATTCCCCAGACATCTCCCGACGCTGATGTGGGCTAGAATATTCAGAATTGATTAAATGTCTTGTGCCTTTGCCAAAATGTCTCGTGCATGTGCAATTTTAGATTTTTGTTAGATTAATTGTTGAGGATGTAGATTTTTTATTTTTTTTTTAGCCGAATTATAATTTACCCTATAACCTAGGCCTAGTAATAGTCTATTGTTCTATCAATATAAATTACAACTTAAAGAACAAATCATACTAATCGATTTACTGTTACACTAATAAATCAATTAAAATAAAAAAAGTTTGGAGGTTTTTTAGAGGAATAGCCTATAAATTTTAAGTTAATTTTGCAGTACATTTTTTATCAGTATGGTTTGATTGTGGTTCAGATAAGCCATGCAAGCCAATTTAATTCTCAATTTGACACACCACTCCTAAATTTGTATTTAAATGGGCAGATAAACACATTTACAGGTTTTTTGAGTTTTTCAGCAAAATATCCCCATAAGAGAGTCACTTTAGACAGAAAATACTGAACGTTCATTGTTGGTCCAACAAACAGACCTCATGTTGTTGTTGGTATTGTCATGTGGTAGATGATACTTTGTTTTTTCCTTTTTTATGTGGATACATTTAGTTAAAGCTTAATGTAGCCTAACTTACAGCAGTAGTTGTAGTAAGAAGAAATTCACACTGACTGCGGTTCGTGCCAGGAAAGGAGGCTATATATATATATATATATATATATATATATATATATATATATATAACTACCCAACAAAGCAAAAATTAGTTAGCTTAGATACACAAAGCTAAACTAGGCTTACAAAATTAGTTAGCTTTGATAAACAATGCTAAACTAAGCAAACATAATTTGATTGCTTAGATAAACAAAGGTAAACTAAGAAAACAAAAATGAGTTAGCTTAGATAAACAAAGGTAAACTAAGGTAACAAAATTAGTTAGCTTAGATAAACCAAGCTAAACTAAGCTAACAAAATGAGTTAGCTTAGATAAACAAAGTTAAACTAAGCAAACAAAATGAGTTAGCTTAGATAAACAAAGCTAAACTAAGAAAACAAAAATGAGTTAGCTTAGATAAACAAAGGTAAACTAAGAAAACAAAAATGAGTTAGCTTAGATAAACAAAGGTAAACTAAGGTAACAAAATTAGTTAGCTTAGATAAACCAAGCTAAACTAAGCTAACAAAATGAGTTAGCTTAGATAAACAAAGTTAAACTAAGCAAACAAAATGAGTTAGCTTAGATAAACAAAGCTAAACTAAGAAAACAAAAATGAGTTAGCTTAGATAAACAAAGCTAAACTAAGAAAACAAAAATGAGTTAGCTTAGATAAACAAAGGTAAACTAAGGTAACAAAATTAGTTAGCTTAGATAAACAAAGCTGCTTAAACTTGAAGTTAAATTGTTAAATAGTGTTATATTTTTTTTCATTTGGTTCGTCATTTTTTTAAGGATGACTATATTAGATATGTATAATTTTTTTATATAAATACAAATAACCTATGTTAGCCTTGTGTGTTTTTTTCAGATTTAGCAAACTAACTTGGACATTTGTTTCATTTTTGTGGCAGTTCTAGTAACAAATAGCCTCAAGATCCTGTTTAAAATATAAAACATGGACATTATTTTTTTATATTTGTGAGACCCTGAGTATAATCTGGCTGTTTGACGTCTATGGCTAAACTTTATTTTTCACATCTCGTCAAAGACGATCAAATTTCCTCCAAAGCTTCCTCTGAAGCTCCTCTCTTTGTTTTTGTGGTAACTGCTGGACTTTTTGGGCTTTTAAATTCTGTTGTCACTGTTCTGTCAGACTGAATATTTCTCATGAAAAGGGGACTTGGAAGCACGACAAGTCAGATTAATGCCCCAGAGGAAGCTTAAGCATGGCGAGGCGTTCAGCATGGCGGCTGAGACAATCAAACGGGACCTCTGAGG
Source organism: Apricaphanius iberus (assembly GCA_028564705.1). Lineage (NCBI taxonomy): Eukaryota > Metazoa > Chordata > Actinopteri > Cyprinodontiformes > Aphaniidae > Apricaphanius > Apricaphanius iberus. The sequence continues at coordinate 194,802 of JAPXFQ010000824.1, read as the reverse complement.
GAGAAATCTGATCAGTTTGACCTGTTGAAATCATTTTGATCTGTTTGAGCATTTGTTGTCGGTTCAAATATCTCCATCCTAAAGATCAACATGGATCTCACCGTTTCATCCCTAACTATCTTTGCGTTATTCATCTTCAATACAGTGTCAGCTCTTAGTTTTACCACTACTGACCTTACCCTGAATGTCAACCCAGTCCGGGTTAAACACACCCCTCCTCCTCAGACCACAATAAAGGTTAAGCTGTGTTTGTTTTCTTTCTGCCGTCAACCAATAAAAGCTTCTGGGCCTGTAATGTCAGATACATTTGTTCCTGAGTGGGTGTGGGCCGCCCGGGCACCTGGAGTACTCCACCGTGCTCTACGCATTAAAGCGTATTAATGTACTTGGAAATGGCTTCTGGTCAGAGTTAAGTGTTGAATAAATGTTTAACAAAGGGTGTTTGTTGTGACGGTTTCGGCTTTACTGCCCGGCCGCTCAGACAGTGTGTAACTGGTCCGAAGCAGACGGAGCGCAGTCTGATGAGCTTATCGATCCTGTGGTAACGCAGACAGACGGGGAGGAAGCTGGAAGGAAATACAGGAGGAGGCATACCAGACGGTACCAGGCTTTCAGAGTTTCTGTTGTTTGGAAACTTTCGTTTTGATACAGGAGAGAAAAACATTCAAATCTTTATCATTTAAAAAAAACATCGAATAAAAAAAATATCTCGTAAAAGCAATCAAAACACCTTCAAAGCGCAGCAAGTCGGATAATCTTGAACAGAGTGAGGATTTTTTTCTAATACCTTGCTTAATCTACCCTTCCATGTTTGCTCCTCTGCTCCTGTCTCAGTTCTGGATTGTTTCTACTGGATGCACACAGAACCAAACATAAAAACAGACCTCTATACAAAGTGCAGTTAGATGTTTAGGGAACAGATCTGGAGTTTAGACCGAGAGGAAAGATGTGATTTATCCGTATGTTGGTCGAGGTGTAGACTGAAGTGTGACGGCCTGGCTGCAGAACATGAGCACAGCAGACATCCAGATCCCATTAATAACGGTGTTTACTAGTATGTGTATTCATTTGAATGTATTACCAAATGGATATTATTGTATTTTTGTTGCTGTTTTGATTGAAGGACAAGTTTTGTTCAAGTGAATTTTATTCAGGCCTGTTTATTAGATAGAATGATGATGTATGAAGATGTTAGAATTGAAATGACCTGTAAAGTGTCTTGAGATGAATGTGAATGTGAATTGGCCCTCTATAAATAAAACTGAATTTAAACTGAATTGACAAAAGATGATATACGGACCGTTGACTATTAAAAAAAAATTGTTTGTTGCCCTTTAAGACTTGTATTTGAGTACTCTGGTCTAGCAGCATAAAATGCAGTTCAGAAAAGATGTCAGCATGAGCATTCCATGGGGGTTCTTGGACGGATTTTACTCCCTTTACGAGGTCACTTGTCCCAAAAACTTTAAGAAGCCCTGATCTAAATGTTAGTTTTCTTCTTTTCTTCTAGAAAACTACTACAAAGTGGAAGGAGCCAAGGATGCCTTAATCTGTGGGAACAGCAGTGACGCAGGGTGAGTTCACTATGGTTGGATGGATGGGTGGTTGATTGGTTGGTTGGATGGACAGTAGATGGATGGATGGATGGATGCATGGTTGGTTGGGTTGGTTGGTTGGATGGGTTGGTTGGACCTATGGGTGGATGGATGGGTGGTTTCTTGGTTGGTTGGATAGACAGATGGTTGGTTGGATGGATGGATCAAAGTTTGGTTGGTTGGGTTGGTTGGACGGTTGAATGGATGGATGGATGGATGGAGGGTTGGTTGGTTGGACAGTAGATGGATGGATGGATGGATGGATGCATGGTTGGTTGGGTTGGTTTGTTGGTTGGTTGGATGGGTTGGTTGGACCTATGGGTTGATGGATGAATGGATGGGTGGTTTCTTGGTTGGTTGGACAGACGGATGATTGGTTGGCTGGATGGATGTATCAAAGGATGGTTGGTTGGGTTGGTTGGACCTATGGGTTGATGGATGGATGGATAGGTGGTTTCTTGGTTGGTTGGACAGACGGATGATTGGTTGGCTGGATGGATGGATCAAAGGTTGGTTGGTTGGTTGGGTTGGTTGGACCTATGGATGGATGGATGGATGGATCGACCTGTGAATGGTTGGTTGGTTCGTTGGTTGGACGGTTGAATGGATGGATGGATGGTTGGTTGGTTGGGTTGGTTGGACCTATGGATGGTTGGATGGTTGGTATGATGTAGATGGATGGATAGATGGTCGGATGGATGGATGGATGGATTGATGAATTAATGGTTGGTTGGTTGGGTTGGTTTGTTGGTTAGTTGGATGGATGGATCAAAGGATGGTTTGTTGGTTGGTTTTTTGGTTGGACGGTTGAATGGATGGATGGATGGTTGGTTGGTAGGATAGAAAGTAGATGGATGGATGGATGGATGCCTGAATGGTTGGTTGGGTGGGTTGGTTGGACCTATGGATGGTTGGATGGTTGGTATGATGTAGATGGATGGATAGATGGTCGGATGGATGGATGGATGGATTGATGAATTAATGGTTAGTTGGTTGGCAAGACGGTTGAATTGGTGGATGACTGATTATGGTTATTACTGATGTCTTTCCTGGAACAGCTGACCAGGTTTATCGTTGCTGCTGTTACAAAAATATATCAAGGTTTTGTGAGTTGACTGATTAATTGCATATTAGTAAATGTGTCAGGGGAATATGGCATAATAAGAGATGATTAGATGTCAGCGAGGAGTCCTTTTTCCTCGAGAAGTGTTTGGATTAACCTTGTGAAGAAGAAATAACGTCTAGAGACAGAAGCTGCTTACAGGCAGAGAAATTTTTGGTTTCCATCAAACTGATCAGCTGCTGAGGTTTGGTTTAGACCTGAAACCATCTGGGTAGATGTTCCTGTTGACGTTCAGGTTGGTGTAGTAGATCAACTGCCAGCTCTAAAATAACACTAGTTTAACATTTTCTGTATGTATTTTGTTATTTTAAAAAGTTTCAGAACATTATTCAGCAGATCTCCACCTGAAAAAAACTATTTTCTGTGTCTTATCAGATTTCTGATCTTTTTCCGTTTTGTCTAATTTTACATCTTCAATAGGTATTAATCTGTAAAACCACCTTTAAACATCCAGACACATTAATGACGGTCTATATTTCTATGAGAGCTCACCAGGTTTCTGAACATCCAGACAGTTTCATCCTAACTTTAGTTGCTGAGAGAGATGCTGGTGTGGGTGCTTAGTAATGTTTTGTTTTATCAGGATTTCTGGAATTGAACCGACCTCTAAAAAAAGCAGAATATGCCAGCCGGCCTCCAGGGTTTTCCTCGTTGTTTCTGTCGTCCCAATTTGTTCAAAAAAGCTGTTAATATGTAGCCGGTGGGAAAACGTTTTATAATACCTCCGATAAATCATCTGTGAGAGGCTCTTTGGGAGCGTTAGACCAACGGGAGCGGCTCTGAACTTTCTGCTGGTCCCGTCGGACCAGGATCCGCTCTGGCTGGGACCCTGACCGACGAAGCATCTGTGTTGACCCGAAGCCGAGGCAGGAAACGAGCCAAGACGCGCCGGAGGAGAGAGGCTCATGCAGGGAGAAAAGGATGAGGTGGTTCAGCAGAGGTGAAGCAGAAAGAGGAGATAACGTGAGCAGAGTGGGAGGAAGGAAGCAGACAGGATGAGAGAAAAGATAGGAGGTCTTTATTTAGAAAGGAGACCAGAAGGAAAACAAACGGTTGGAGTAAACTAAACAGGAGTGAAGGCTGTAAACAGCTTCAAATCTTTATTCTTTGGGTTGTGTTTGTTGAACATCCAAGAAAGTGACCCCTGTCAAACTTCCTAAAGTTCTTGTAACGCTACTGGATGACTCTGCTGACCTTCATCACAGTCCTGACTGACTGTTTTTAACCCTTCGACCCAGGCTGTTACTCACATCGGAGTCAAGATGAGTCCTGCATGTTTTTGTCCTGCTGGTTCTGATCTACACTCAGCAGAGGCTCAACAAACCGCCGGAGGATCAGCAGCGATGACGGCGCTCTTCATCACCGCCTTGTTTACTCCCTGTGCTCATACTAGATGCTGATTCGCTGAGCCCGAGGGGGGGGTAAGGAGGCTGAGTTAACCCACCCTGACACAATGATACTCCCACAGCCACCTGCGACACACACAGAGTCCCAACTTCACGCCACAGACCAGTCCAAAAGACTGCTTCAGGACCTTTGATACTAACATGAGTCTGCAGGTTTATCAGGTTACAGGAGGATAACCTTTGCTTTACCAACTTTACATCCTGCTACTCTGACTCACATACTTCCTGGGGAGTTAATTTCAGGAGCTTCTCCTGAAAACGAGAGACTTGAGGAAGCGGCAGCTTTAGACTCATTGAGGTATTTATCTGGGGCGGATAAACTCTGGCGAGAATACCTACTTAATAAAGGCAAGGCAGTATTATTTGTAGAGCACGCTTACAACAAGGTGCTTTACGTGATTCAGTGGTTAGGAAATAAACGTCATCTGTATAGTTATGGTAAATAATCTTATTACGCTGTTATAATCTGGGTTAGTGGGAGATATTAAATAGGAGGGGCTCCAGGATGGAGCCCTGGGGGACCCCACATGTGATTTCTAAATTTGATGAAAAGTTTCCTATTGAAACACAGAATCTTCTGTTCTTAAGTTAAGACTCAAACCAGCCCAGTACTGTACCAGAAAATCCGACCCTGCACTGAGGTCCAACAGAACCAGCACCGGGGTTCTGCTAGAAGATTTAAAGATGCAGTCAAACATAAATTCAGCAGTCTTTACTCCTCAGTTTTCAGTGCTGGCCAACTGAACATATTGACCAGTTCTTGCAACAAAACATCTTTGTGTTGGCACCTAAAGAAATATAGTTAGATTATTTAAATGATCACACATCCTGCAGAAAACTATACAAAGGTGTTCCTCAGGGCACTGTACTTGAGTACGTAATTATTTCCCCTTGACGTATCCTCACTCGTTGTTCAAGGCGTTCCATATGAAGAGGCTATACTTAGGAATATAGGAATGCTTCCATGTGCCTGGACATTTTTTTGCTCTGAAAGATGGATCTTTGGGGATGTGTGGTCAGTGTCACAGTATCCAAGCTGCACAATGTTATATAAGGCTGTGTTGGTTATGATTAGGGATGTCCAGATCCGATCATGTATTTCAGACTCTATTGGAATCAAACGTTATCTTCTGATCAAGACTCGGGTATATATGTATATATATATATACATATATAGATATGTTCTCATTATTAAGGTCATTTAAGTTGAGGTGCTATTTATTTTTAATTTTAGATGTTAACAGAGGTGTTAAATGTTAAAATAAGGGGAAATAAATTCAAAAATAGGAACATCCTGGATCCTTTTCTTAAGTATCGGATTGGGACTCTTTATCGGTAGATACTCAAAATAAAATTTGTTTATTTTTGATTTCGATATTCTTGTACGCATGTTTATCATGGCCGCCTCACGTAGTTTGCATTTGTTTGACGCGTCGTTTGTGCGCGTCCTCCGAAATTAATGTGACTCATCCAGATGCAAGTATTGCGAATAACCGCTAAAGGGAGTGTAGAGGGCTACTTAGCTAGCTGGACGTACACAAGGTCAACGGAAACGCTTACATACCTTCTACGACACTGCTGCCGTCATTTTTCGTCACTCTATCTGGTCTGAGTTCTGTACTCTGCCCCCTAGTGAAACTCTCCATTGTTACGTGAAGTGCGCAAGCAAGTACGTACCCAAAACGCAGCCAGCTACTTGTGTTAATGGGACATTATGCAAGGTTAAAAAGAAAGTATATTCCTGGCCCTATCCTTCTGAATTATTGGATTCATTTGTGGTAAAGTATTAGTTGATTTTTCTGTGGAAGATAATCAAAGAACCTACCTATTTGGATATTTCCTAACATATATTTTAATATCTAAAGTACTCTTGATAGCAATGCAGCTTGAGAAACCAAAATATGTATGTGCAATGATACTTGAAATGCTTAATGGCTGGCATTTACAAAGCAGCCAATCTAGGAGCAGCTTTTTCACTTTCCCTAATGTTGTTTGCCTGCAACTCCCAGAGTAGAGACATTTCAGCCCAAAGTCCTGTATCGAGTCCCGGTTAAGGGATTGTTGAAGTTAGCATGTAGCCCATGCTAATGCTAGGTTTTCATGTTAGGTCAGATTACTGGATAAAAATTGATAACTTCCCCAAAGCCTTTGTGAGTGTACAGGTGACATGTCTGTTAGTCATTGTTTTAAAATGTATTTTAGGGATTTTTCAAAAGTATTTTCCACATGCTAATGTGTTAGCTTAGTGATGGCGTGGGGGCATATACGCCCGCTGTTATTACCTCCGCTAAGGAGGTTGCCTTTTTACTATGCTTTGTTTGTTAGTTGTTTATTATAATAATTCTAGAAGTTACAGACAGATTCTCATGGAATTTGCATGAAATTTAATGTATTTAATGTTGAGAATGGTAAAAACCTTCGAGCACTCAGCACCTGAGAACAGGAGGGGGGCAGGTACCTGGATAACTTCTGATTATTACGTGCATAAAACTCTTACTAAGCACCTGTCAAGGGAGATTATATCCCGTCATGCTGATGATACTGTGCTTTGCTGTACAGAAACTGAATCAGTCGTTTTATTTGCAACAGCAGGTGTTTTGTTTTACTACAAGAAATTTATTCTCTATGTTCTTCACAACAGAGCCGTTTTTCAACTTGTAAGACATGAGGTTGGTTCATTCTGATTGTATCAGTCTTACTCTGTTCTCATCCTGATGTTTAGCAGCGCCTACTAGTCCTTGTTTTTCTCTAAGCAGGAAGATGCTCACATGATGGAGAACATTAATTCAGACTAAGGACACCTCCTGAGCAGAAACACAATAACAGGACAGATTTCAGACTCTAAAGCTTTTAATTAGACAGAAAAATGCTGGAACCGAACTAGGAGCGAGGCAGAGGAAGGAGGTGACCTATAAAATGTGCCGTCACCTCTGCAGAGCAGCAAACATCCAGCTGACGTTCCTCCAACATGCCAAACACCAACGCAGAGCGACAGCCTGCCTCTTCGGGATGCTCGTTAGCTGCAGACGAGACGTCCTCCTCGGTGTGGAACATGTGACCTCTGAGGTCACCGTCAGGAAGCTGTTGTGTGCTGACAGGAGGTGATAGGAGGGGCTGAAGGCGGCCGGAGGGCTGGAGTCAGACACCGAGTCATTACGATAAAACCGGTTCAAGGTACACCCCTCATAGGAAGAGACTAAATATTCCCAATCCTGAGTCTAAGGGATCTGAAGGCGGTCCCAGGCCATAAGGGAACTATAGTCGATGTTAGCAAGTCCTCACTTGAGCGTCTGCAGAAAGTTCAGAAAGCAGCAGGACGTTTTGCCACCAACACGGACAGAACTCCAACTTTAGGCAATCGACACTCGCTCCCCGTACCGTATTCGTTTTGAAATGTTCCTCCCTCTGGAGACCATCTGCTTTTGCGAACTCTAAAAACAATTTACAAATCCTGTGGGGAACCGGCTTTTTCTGTTTGCTGCTCTACAATCTTGGAACAAAGTTCAACTCTTTTATTTAAACTTAGCTGTGGTGACACTTTTTTTAGTATTTCGTATTGTAGTCCTAGTATTTATATTCCCCCCCCCCCCCCAGTTTTTTTCATGTTGGGGTATTTGTTTTCTCCATTTTCTGCACAGCCCTTTGCTCAGCTGTCATGCTGTTTGTTAAAGGACTCTATAAATAAACTTGGCTTGACTATAGGTGCCGTTTGTAACACCGCCCCCTGCAGGCCTACAGCAGCATCACTTCCTCTTACCGTGGGGGACTCATCCGAACACGTTTCCATTGATCCAGAGTCCAATCTCTGAGCTTCACCAACCTGAATCATGTCTATTGATTGGGATAATTGTTTATTGGTTGTCCTTGTGTACGCTCGTGTGTTTGCTCCCATCATCGTTGACGGGTTCATTCCTCCTCCTACACACCATCAAACATGTCTAACTCGTCCCGAAAGGTGATAATTCAGAGTTTCTTCATTTCTCCATCTCATCCCTGCATGTTTTAATTCATCCTCAGCAGTTTTATTCTCCTACTGGGTTGTTTTTTTGCTGCACTCTAATATTTTGTTCCTTGTGAAACTAATTTTGGAGCAACAAAGCGTTTGATTAATTGCTGCGGCCTGTTTTCACCAGGAACGTCTGACCCGTTTAGCTCAGAAACCCAAAACTTTTGTGGCCTTCTCTGGTTTTTTTATTCGCCACCACTCAAGCCGAGATGAAAACGCAGCTGAGGTCCAGACGCCTTTAACCTCCTGACCACAACCAGAAGGTTTCTCCTATCAGCAATCGTCCGACCCGGTTGATATCCTGATTGTTTCTGACGTTGAGTGGTTCTACAAGAAGGATTTAATTCCTCAGACAGAAGCGGCTCTCATGCCCCCCCGATGGGAGGCCGGGTTGCGGAGGTGGAGGTGCGTCTTTAATCATCATTGACCCAGCTTGTTCTCAGAAAGACTCTGCTGTCATCGGAGCAGTTAGTAAGAAATATGGCCGACCCCGGCGTGAGGAAATAGCTGCCGAGGTGTATATTTTCCAGGAATACGCTGCGTCACCAGGCAGAAATTCATCATTCCATTAGCCGGGCTGCTGGTTGCCATGTTGATGCTCCAAACTCTCCGTGTTTCATTAAATTAGTTAGCTGTGTGTCTGCCTGGGCTGGTTTAAGGCGGCGTGTTGATGCTGCTACAGCCCGACGTCCTCCTCCAGGTGACTCTGCCTCTACTGAACCCTCCCAGCTCTGATTGAAATGGATAAAGCATTAGGTTAAAAGCTGATCAATAACTCAACGGTGGCATCAACATTTTTCAGATTAGGGTTTGATTTAGTCTGAGTGAGTGTCTGGTTCTGGCTTTGTGCGTTTGGTTGGAGGCCTGACCTCTAGGGGGCGCTCTGAATGGGCCGAGGGGCTTGGCAGCTGCCTGAGTTTTTCTCCTCTCTATAGGATGATGAACTTCAGAGGGTTTGGAGGTGGAATTGTATCCAGGGGGCGCTATGACTAGGATGGCTAGATATTAGGGCTGTCAAACGATTAAAAATGTTAATCTAATTAATCACAGGGTAGCTGTGAATTAATCATGACAAATTAACATTCCTAAATGTGACTAAAAACTACAAATTTCTGTGTTAATACTGATAAAACCAGATTCTGCCGCTAATTTAAGAAAAATGAAATAAAGGAGAGATTAATAGAATTTTTGTTTTGAACTTCACAATCATATTCATATGTGGCAATTTTAAACTATTTATCTGTTATCCAGTTTTTAAGGAAAACTAACTGGCTAACTTTTTCTGTGTGTAAAGCTGACCGTTTCTTATTAATGTTGGACAACCCTGAGCATCTTCTTAATGGTACAACAGAGGAATTTAGTTCAGAGGCTTCAACAGTTTCCATCCATCCATCCAACTGTTTGCGTATAGATTGTTCGCGCTAAATGGATTGGGTGCGACTTGCTGCATGTTTAACAGGCGCAGTGCTCTCTGTGCCACGTTAGTAAATCGGCTGCAGCCTGGTTTTGTGACGCTGTGAGGTTTGCAACAGTTTAACCAAGCGCAAATCGTTGATAAATAAGGCCCAAAGTGTCTTTGGGAACGTTTTTTATTTTATTCTCTACAACATTGAATAGAAAATAATACTTATTTTCTCAGAATATACTGTAATTTCAGATTCTTCACCCCTGTATGGACTATAAAAGAGTTTGTTTTCAAATAAAGAACATTGTTTCTACTTAGGTTTTAAAGTAATTCCTGTAAAGGGCTGACTTGTAAAAGTTTATCTAAGTAATCTTTTTAACCACGTAGAACAGAAATACTATGTAATCAGAATATGAAGTTAAGTATTTAAGTATTTCATTATCATACTTCTGGTCCCAACACAAATTTATTTCAGCTTTCCTAAAAAATCTAATCTTGAAATGGTTATGAAACCTTTTTTGGACACCTGATGGTGATATTTGTGGTGGCACAAAAAAAAAAGCCATGAAATAAATTGGCTTGGACGCTAAAATTGTGGGAAACTGAATGTATTCTAAAAGTGGAAAGTAATGATGGAAGGAATACAAAAAAAAAATGTAAACAGGGAAGAAACTTTTCTTTCAAATAAATTAATAGTTTAGAAATCAAATTGTAGTATCCACATCCAATCGAATCCAAATCATGAGGCACCCAAGATGGCTCAGCCCTACCATCCATCCGTCCGTCTCTCTTCTGTCCCAGACAGTCTCCCATCGTCTCTCTGAAGCTGAAGGTGTTTTATCTTCTCCCTGCTGAGGGAGCATTGCCAGTCTCTGCAGGAAACTCATTCTGTCCCAGTTTACGTTGCTCAGTTCCTTTCTCTGTTGCATCCAGACCTTCAACCATTTCACTGTAAATCCTCTCTAGCTTCTCTTTCACCATTGCAGCAAATTGATGATAATTTAGGGAGGAGACAACAATCAGAGTTCAGGTTAAACTTCGTTTCAGTGGTTGGAGGTGAGGAGAGTCTTCTCCATCATGGATCAGGACAACTCCAGGCGTCAGCGCGGAGATCGGCCCACACCGGATGGTGGAAATTAACTTTATTGATCCCTGAGGGAAGAATTGGGTCGGAGGAGCAGGAGAACGTGACTGTCAGAGGATGTTAATGAGAACACAGTACCAGGAATCCTCCTCTGTACTGGGAGTAGAGAACGGGCGTTGTCTTTCAGGTGGGACCTTCTCTGCTGGAGAACAAAGAGCCAAAACCCCAGAGGACAAGTGGGAACGCTGAAGCAGACAAACGGCAATCGGGATGAAGGTCCATGGAGCAGATTGACCCTGAACACCCTCAGAGGGAAGCAGAGCCTCCAAACCAAACAGTCATAATTAGCTCCATGACGGAGGAGGAGACAGAGCAGAGACGTCTGGAGACAGAGCAGGAAGAGGAGGAATATTTACCCCACAAACAGCTTTATTGACCCAGAATGAATTAACAGTGTTGACACCGGGACCCAGGTCCGATCGATGTTCCGTCTCACCAGACGTGGGAAGCGTAGCCAAAAATTTGACTCGAGTAAGAGTAGCAATTCTTTAACATATTTTTCATCCTAAGGAAAAATGGAGCCGTCCAAGAAATTACTCATGTAAGAGTAAAAAAAGTTCTTAGTAAAAAAGCTGTCGAACACTTATTACCTGATCAGTTTAGAGGCAAATTTTATAAAATTATATATAGAACAAAAGTCCATAATTAATCAGAACCAACAGAGCTCCTACAAAATGTGTCAATGCCACAATGAGTAGTTCTTAAACAAAAGCAAAGTAGGACAAGCCAGGGTATGCAAACTAAGCTAACAAAATTAGTTCTCTTAGATAAACAAAGCTAAACAAAGCTAAAAATAGTTATTTTAGATAAAGCTAAACTAAGCTAATTTTTTTTTATCTTAGATAAACAAAGCTAAACTAAGCTAACACAATTAGTTAGCTTAGATTAACAAAGATAAACTAAGCTAACAAAATTAGTTAGCTTTGATAAACAAAGCTAAAATAAGCTAACAAAATTAGTTAGCTTTGATAAACAAAGCTAAACTAAGCTAACAGAATTAGTTAGCTTAGATAAACAAAGCTAAACTAAGCTAACAAATTAGTTAGCTTTGATTAACAAAACTAAACTAAGCTAAAAAATTGTTCTCTTAGATAAACAAAGCTAAACTAAGCTAAAAATCGTTATTTTAGATAAAGCTAAACTAAGCTAAAAATGTTTATCTTAGATAAACTAAGCTAAACTAAGCTAACACAATTAGTTAGCTTAGATGAACAAAGATAAACTAAGATAACAAAATTAGTTAGCTTTGATAAACAAAGCTAAACTAAGCTAACAAAATTAGTTAGCTTTGATAAACAAAGCTAAACTAAGCTAACAGAATTAGTTAGCTTAGATTAACAAAGCTAAACTAAGCTAACAAATTAGTTAGCTTTGATTAACAAAGCTAAACTAAGCTAAAAAATTGTTCTCTTAGATTAACAAAGCTAAACTAAGCTAACAAAATTAGTTAGCTGAGATAAACAAAGCTAAACTAAGCTAACAAAATGAGTTTATAGGGGGTGTGAGTAATTGAGGTTGAAATACAGAAAATATTAATATGAATTCTGCCTGAAAAAATACACATTAGCAGCTTGCTTTCATTTTAAAGAAGCAAATAAATATAATAAATAGTAACTACTATATTCTTATTGACTTTAGTACCAAATTTTTACTACATGGGCCAAAATCATTACTTCATATGTGCCCGTCGGCCGCAAAAAAAATTATTCTTACCTTCTTAACAATAATTTAGACATGTTATATCTTAATGAAACAAATAAAGTACGACTTCTTGCAGAAAATGGATTGTGGCAAGGCGCACAACAAGGGCCCAGGTGGGATTTGATCCCATGACTCCTGGGTGAAAGTCATGCACACTAACCATTCAGCCAAAGGGATATCGCTGTGCCCAAGCAGCCAGGGTACATTTTCAATTGGAGCCACAGTGACAGGACCTCCAACCTGTCACAGGATTTTTAAGATAGTAGATTCAATACTTCTAAGTTTTTCTTTTTAAAAGACATCATTACGTTTTCACATGTTTTGGAGGGGCAAATTTTGAAGCAAAAATCTGTTTCCTGAAAGAACAAGATTTGGGTCATTCTTTCTTTGAAAATGTGTCATTTAAAGCTTTGCTTTGTTGTCTCCATGTCGGCTTTCGCGTTAGCTGTTTGCACAGTGATTAAAAACAAAAAACAAAAAAAAGACTGTTAAAGGATGACTAATATGTTTTTAATTCGTCAGCAAAAATTATGCTGTTATAAAAATAAATTCTGCATATGCATCAATCATTTGTGTTGGGGCGCAAATTGCAGAAAGTAACAATCTTAAATGGTGGCCAAGGGCCGTAAATGGCCCCGGGCTGCACTTTGGACACCCCTGCTTTAGACCAACTGTTGGTGTCTGTCATAACAAATAATTAAAAGTTGAAAGTGAAATGTTACTTTAGGAGGTGTGCCCCCTAAAATGGCGGCTAGTTGGCTTAAGAGGCTAAGTAAGAGTATTGGTATTTTTTTAATAGTTTTACTTAAGTAAAGTAATTTTTCCCCCTAGAAGTTGAAGTAAATATGACTATTTATTACCTGCCTCTGCGTCTCACACCTGGTGAGTCAGAGAGGACTGATTTTACTCTGTTACAACAATAGTTAAATGCTCGGGTTGATCATGAAGTCTGTCTCCTGCGCTGAGCTGAGCGCTTCAGCAGGTCCAGAGGTGATCATGAAGACACCCTGTCTCTGATGCTGGGACGTTTGGGACGTCTGCTGTCCTCTGGGTAGATGTGGAGCAGCTTTAAAGTGTGTCAGGTCAGAAGCTGAGAGAAAAACAGCCAGTCTGGCTGGTTTTCTCTCAGCTTATTGATCGTGGGAGCGGCTGAGACGAGCAGCTCCACAGCCGGTCCTCGGCCCACGTCTCCCCTCCACGGCGGGCCCCTGGTTCCTACTGGGACGCCGTCCCCGACGCCCCCTCAGGCTCTATTTCTGTAGCGCCGCTGTAAATCAGCTGCTGAAGCCGACACGACTCAGCGCTCCGCGGCATTCTGCGGGAACGCCAGCCGGAGCTTCTCCTCATTCCGACGCTCGGTAACGAGCCACAGGAGGAGTCATTTCACGGGGATCTTCCAGCAGCAGTTAGCAGCTCCTCAGACGGAGCGCTGCGGGGGAAACTGAATCTCAAGACTGTAAATGTGTTTGTTTAGCAGATGACTCTGATGTGTTCCTGCCTAATAAACCAGGATTATTACTGCTGCCTGCAAGCTGCACAGCCACTCTGCGTGACCCTGGAAAACAACACCTGGGAAGACATCATCTTTAAATGAAAAACGTTGCATAGAATCCTCAATGAAACGGTGTTTATGCTCAGCAGAAACAATTTACTTACACATAGAAGTTCTCAGATCCACTTTATGAATCCCACTCTACCTAGAAATGTGCTGAGGTGATCCTGGATCACATCCGAAACACCCACTTTCTGTCATAAACGATCAACGCAAAGTGCCCTAGTGAATATTCTGCAACAACGTAAGCTGATTTGGGGTGTTTGACGGGTAACCACGGCAACCGAAAGTTTGAGAAAACGCACAAAAAAAATCCGGCCCGCCATTTATGAGGCCCTCTAAACTCTAGAGGACCGTATAAATAATACTTTTAAGTTCCATCCATGCACACTTAAATGTCCTAAAAATGTTCACAAAAAGTTGTTCAGTATCATATAATATTAAGAAATATATATTTATTAACATTTTTGCGCTTTGATAAAGACAATTTTATTAATACTTTCTGCCACAACCGGGCTTTTAAGAGCATTAATTATATTAATGTGGCCCGAAATGGAAATGAGTTTGACTCGTCTTGTGTAGAGCTGTGAAACTAAAGTGCTTCACAATAAAAGAGGAAAATATGGTTAGCTATAAGAAAACAGGTAAAAAGATTAAGATTAAAAATAAAAGCTGCAGCAAAAGCGACACCACAAATCAGAACTATAATATAATAATGTTGTGATTACTTCTTTTAACAATGGTGAGATTGGAACAAAAGAAAATAGAACTAAAAACTAAATTATAGCGGAACGGAAAGTAAAAGTAAAATGTGTTTGTGAGAATCAAATGAAGGAAAACAGAATGGTTTTAGAATGCAATTAGTGAAGAACTAAGAAAAGCAAGGAGCTTAAGTTCACAGAGGAGGAGTGAGGAAATAAGAAATCAGTTGGAGGTGAGAGGGAGAGAGCAGGTGGAAAAGATCTGTAGGTGGGCCTAATGATAGGAGGGGGAACTAGACAGAAAACTATCTTAAATATGAAGGGAAAACTAGAAATTAACTAGAGATAAAGATATAACCTAAGAGGAACACAAAGGGCAGCGAACAGAGCAAAAAGAAAATTCAAAATAAGAAAACATAACTAGGAAAATTGAAGAAATTAGGAAACAAATACGAAAGACAAGAAGTGCAGGTATGGAAGGGAGGAAGAGTCAAAATCATAATAAAATCCTAAAGTAAAACGTAACTGAACACCAAGAAATAAACTAAAATTACAACTAAAATAAATAATAGATTTTAAGTCTACTTTAAAAACGTTTTCTTTGTGCAAACAGAACGGCCTTTCAGCTCTGTGCATGATCGCACACCGTAAACCTCGCGCTGTTAATTTGCCGCTGATTTCACTCCGTCACAGAAGTAGTAGTTTTATTTTTAAAGATGTGTTAAGAAGTAAAAAAAAGAAATGTCCAAATGTTTTCTACCTTCATCTTTCAAAGCAGCAGAAATCGTCTGTAGGCTGCTGGTTACTGACAATAAAGAATATATGAAAATGTGAGAATTACTCCATTTGATTTTGTTTTGTTTCACTGTACGTTATAAAAAATATTTTATTAATTTAAAAAATGACATGAAAAACACATATATAACATACCGTACCCCTTAATTTAGATTTTTTTAATTATATTTAAAAAAAGTTTAATGTTCATTGTTTGATATTTGTGTTACCATGGTTACAATCCAATGCTTTAGTTTTAACCTTTTAATTTATTGGAGCTTCTCTGTGATAATATTAACATTGACTTTTAGGATCAGCTAAACAAACTAAGCCTTCTTTCCCAGATTTTAATTAAAATGTCTCGGATGTCCAGTTATAATTTGATATCTTGTAAATTTGGTTTTCAGATCATGTTTTAATTAATGTTCTTGCCATTGTTTCTTCCTCCTTTTGCTGTTCTATTGGTTCTTTGGACATGTCTGAACACACTAGATTGGGTTGACTTCAGCCTGGGTAGGTTTGGTCAAACTGGGCGTGGCCAGACTGAATTCCACCTGAGACAAAGACCGATTGGTTCTGAGCCGACGATCTTCCAGCCGATCACCAGATTAGATTTGGATGGTTGGAATTGGATTAACCAGGTTAAAGCTGACTGAAGCGAGCCGCTGGGAATCAGATTAGGCTCGGTGATGAACTCTGTTGTCTCTTTAACCGGATTAACCTTCCTCGGTGATGGAGAGGAGCGCTCTGAGGTCAGGAGAACCTTCCTGCTCGTCCCCCTCACCTGTTTCTGGGATGAATGTTCCCAGGATCTGATCCAGAACTCACATAACAACACAACACAATATCCCCCCCCCCCCCCTCATCTCCCAACGGAGAAGCCGTCTCCCCCGGCAACCGGCGCTGGGATACGGTTGCTATAGTGAAGCATGTTTCTCTCTTCCTGACGGACCTGAGTTTACCTGGGGGTTATAATTAGAGGTGTGTGTGTGTGTGTGTTTACTGGGAACAGAAATCCCTCCCAGGATAAAACCAGTATGTCCTTCTGTCCTGAGTCCATCCATCTATTCATCCAACCATACATCTAATCATCCAATCATCCATCCATTCATCCAACCATCCATCCATCCATCCATCCATACATCCATCCATCCAATCATCCATCTATTCATCCAACCATCCATCCATCAAATCATCCATCCATTCATCCAACCATACATCTAATCATCCAATCATCCATCCATTCATCCAACCATCCATCCATCCATCCATCCATACATCCATCCATCAAATCATCCATCCATCCATCCATCAAATCATCCATCCATCTAATCATCCATTCATCCAACCATCCATCCATCAAATCATCCATCCATTCATCCAACCATACATCTAATCATCCAATCATCCATCCATTCATCCAACCATCCATCCATCCATCCATCCATACATCCATCCATCAAATCATCCATCCATCCATCCATCAAATCATCCATCCATCTAATCATCCATTCATCCAACCATCCATCCATCAAATCATCCATCCATTCATCCAACCATACATCTAATCATCCAATCATCCATCCATTCATCCAACCATCCATCCATCCATCCATCCATACATCCATCCATCAAATCATCCATCCATCCATCCATCAAATCATCCATCCATCTAATCATCCATTCATCCAACCATCCATCCATCAAATCATCCATCCATTCATCCAACCATACATCTAATCATCCAATCATCCATCCATTCATCCAACCATCCATCCATCCATCCATCCATACATCCATCCATCAAATCATCCATCCATCCATCCATCAAATCATCCATCCATCTAATCATCCATTCATCCAACCATCCATCCATCAAATCATCCATCCATTCATCCAACCATACATCTAATCATCCAATCATCCATCCATTCATCCAACCATCCATCCATCCATCCATCCATACATCCATCCATCAAATCATCCATCCATCCATCCATCAATCCATCCATCCATCCATCTAATCTCCATCCATCCATAACCATCCATCCATCTAATTATCCATCCATCCATCCATCATCCATCCATTCCTCCAATCCATCCATCCATCCATCTAATTATAATCATCCATCCATCTAATCATCCATCCATCCAATCATCCATCCATCTAATCATCCATCCATCCATCCATCCATCCATCTAATCATCCATCCATCTAATCATCCATCCATCCAATCATCCATCCATCCAATCATCCATCCATCTAATCATCCATCCATCCATCCATCCAATCATCCATCTCCATCCATCCAATCATCCATCCATCCAATCATCCATCCATCCATCCAATCATCCATCCATCCAATCATCCAATCATCCATCCATCCAATCATCCATCCATCCATCCATCCATCCATCCATCTAACCATCCATCCATCCATCCATCCATCCAATCATCCATCCATCCATCCATCTAACCATCCATCCATCCATCCATCCATCCATCCATTTGTTTCATGTACAGAGCGAGTTGCAGCCTTTACTTTGTGTTTTACTGCTAAAATCTCTTCCCTCTTCCTTTTTTATGGTTTGCTGAGGAATCAGGTTTTTGCTGCCAAAACGGAGCCAAACCAGCGTTTAGTTTTCAACTCTACAAATAGATGCTTCTCCTGTTCAGCTTTTGTCTTTGCTGGATAACTCTGGACATATTTAACTCAAGTGTTCTACAGAAAGGTTAAACATACATTTCAGCCAAACAAGGGTCTGACTTTAACAGCCCAGTGCCATTTTTGTGAAATATTTTGTGTCTTCTGAAAGCAGGATTTAGACTTACAAGAACAAGAAAATAAAAGAACCAAATATTTTGCTGGTTTTCCAAATGCACCTTTCTGGTTCCAGAGTTAGTTTGGAGCCTAACCCAGCACCGCATTTTTTCTTCTCTGCAGCCAAATCTCCCATTTCATGGCTAGATTGAAGCACCAACTCATTCAACTGCTTAGTCGTCCGCCTGCATGGTAATGCAACATAAAAGTGTAGCACAAATTTAGTCGCCGCTCTGCGCTTTTTAATCAGATATTTACTGTGGATGAACATGGGATGCATTCAACTCCAGAAAAAAGGTGGAAGAGCAACAAGAGCACTTGCAATGGCAGGGATAAACTCCTTCATTGTTCAAATTCATGTAAAGAGCCACGGCTGCACAATAAGAACTCCGGTTCTTATTGGGTGGAAAAGAAATAACGTAGAAATAAGGAGGGTCACAAAAGGTTCAACTTGTCCGTTTATTCATGCACAGAGACACACAGGACAAGCCTTCATGGACACATTCATATCCAAGGACAAGTTGTAGACCAATTAACCTAACAATCACATTTCTGGGCTGTGGGAGGAAGCTGGAGAATCCAGAGGACAGCCCATGTACTGCATGCAGGGTCGATATGCAAACTCCATGTAGAAAGACTGGTTGGCTCAGTTGTTTGGGCTTCTGTCCTGTTTTTGTGGTTGTTCTTACTTTATTTAAAGCTTTACCTTTAATTTTGGTCTTCTTAGTGGTTTTGAGTTTGTTAGATAACACATTATGCAGTACTTAAGTTAGTTTATTGGAAAGTACTTCACTTTTGGTCTGCAGTTTTTATCTGCCGCTTCAGTTAGCCAGTTTTTGGGAACTTTACCTTTTCTTGAGGCTCTTAGTACTTCAGTTTATCATTGTAACAACATTTCTGTTCCTGTTATACTTGTTTAGTTGCTCCTATTCTGATGAATCTATTTTGATATTCTGCCTAACCATCCGTTTACAGCGTTTATGTTATTTGCCCCTTCCCTGCTGGGTCGTCACATATTTGGGGGCTCGTCCGGGATCATAACCCGGGAGACAAATATTTGATAATTATATATATTTCTTGGTACAAAAGTATACAGAAATGTATTTTTAATGCAGCTTTGCAAAGATGAAGAAAACAATGTTCGACCTTGTGGAGAAAAAAACAAAAACATTTTGAGTTTTTATATTTTTTTCAGTATGAAACAAAACAAAAAATCATATTTCAGAGTTCAGGAAATGTTTTTAATTGTATCCAAACCACCAGCAGCAGATCCCTCAGTCTGCTCTCTATATTTCAGTAGGCCACATTCTCAGCTTTTCTATTTTGTCATCTTGCAGAATCAGAACCAAGATCTGCCAGGCCCAGAAGGGTGAAACCAGAACCGCACAAATAACCAGATAGAAGGAACCTAATGTTCGTGAGGAGCTGATGGAGAAGCTTTCAGCTCCACGACTCGGACTGAATTATGGCGTCATGCGTGTAAATTTGGTCACACAGGTTCAGTCCCGGGTCAGAACTGAAAACATCTCATTCCTTCTGCAGGGAGGGTGACGGGTCATGTTCTGTGGTTCTGAGAGACCGGCTCCACTTTTAGACTGGAAGTGTCTGAAGCTTTGTGTCTCCACTGCAGCAGACTGTGGACCTTATATCGCTCTGTGTGTGTGTGTGTGTGTGTGTGTTGTGGTGTTAGTGGCCCCCGCTGAGGGGCCTCCTTCAGTGTGAGTGCTGGTTCTGAAGTGGCGTCCCTCCATTAACACAGACGGAGGTGTGTGTTGGAGATAACCGCTAGCTGTCATGCCGTGACACTCTGCACTCACACACACGGGTTTGTGGTGACGGGAAGCGGTGCAGCCCTCACACACACTCTCTCACATGCCTCCATGTTGACTCACTCATCAGGAGACGGACGGATGGAAGTGGAGGAACGACACACTCTTCACTCTGTGTGTGTGTGTTTGTCTGATGAGTTCATCCCGGGATGTTTCGGTAACATCAGCAGATCCGTCTCTGTTTCATCCAATCAGCGTTGGGTCAGGTGAGCTCCTGTAAACCCACAGGTTCTTCCAGCGTTTCTTAAAAACGCAAACCCAAATTAAAATTAAAACTTTTCTTGAACCATTTAAACAGAAAAATACATATTATGACCAATATACATGACTGGCTATTCTTTTTTACAGCGATAATTAGCAGAAAAATGTATCCCTACTCAAGTAAAAAATAAATTATTATTAATAATAATAATAATAAGGAAAAGGAGAATAAATAAATAAATAAAATGTGAAAATCTGTGCAAAAGTAACATTAATAGATTATGGAATCTTCCCATTTGACCTGTTAGTATTTAACATAATCATGTTATGAAACACTAGGTAGTTGAAAAGTTTCCAAATGTTTGAGAAACGGCTGCCATATTTTAATAATTGATCCTGAGACGGTGGATCTCATTTTGTCAATCTTGAACCATTTTGATTAGAGACATGGCTCTGAAATTTCTTCCGGAAGTGTGATAACATGTTTTAGTGCTATTGTCATTGAGCAATATGATTTTTAACACAATGAGAAAGGTCACATTTTATGGTTTATTTATTTTTTAAGAATCCATGCTTAAAAATTTGGTTTTATATTAAGGTGGTGACATAAAAAATTCTGTGGGTCTAAAGCCTGGATTATTACCTTCATTACTTACGGCAAATTTGACAGAAATGTACAAAAAATATAGATATATTGAGGATATTTTTCAAAATACATGTCAAAATTATACCATTTTCTATTTAAATGCGTTAGTCGTCACTACTTAAAAACATAGAATCATTTCTTTCTCTTTTCACGTAAACATCCACGGCTTCCATGTCGGTTGTATTTTGACAGAAAATGGGTGTTTAAGATACGTTTCTGAAGCAGTATCTGCCATTTTACGCTTACAAGTCACGCTTGAAAAACTTACGTGACCCAGGCATGTCATATATCTGCATTTACAGCATTTAGTTGGCTGTAAGATGTAAAAAAATGATGAAAAAAGTTAAAAAACATAATCGTACTCAGACGACTCTTAGCTTTCTAATAATGTAAAAGATGTATTGGGTAATAGAAGTTAAAAGCCAGAAATAAATTCATTAAAAAAGGAATTAAAAGTGAAATCTGTTGTTACAATTTTTTAATAGCATATTAAGTCAAAGTTAATTTTCGTACATTTTAGTAAATATTCAGTCCAAACAAGCTAAACAGATCCATATCATCCCCTCACACATGGAGCAGATTAATAAAATACATGAATTAGTTATGAACATTTCACCTGCTGTGGCCCGAACGCTCCGCTTTGGTTTAATGGACGCTGAATCCCAGCGCCGCTGTCACACCGGAGGCGCCACTTCAGCTAAAGTTTTGAAATCAGGGAACATTTCTCCGGTTGATGTGACGAGAATTTTGGTGAGACTGTCTGAACGAGGGACTTTTCCTGATGGCTTCAAATCCCGCAGTGCATCTCGTCGCTGGATAGCGCGATGAACTGGGTTAGATTGTTCTGTTGGTATTTAAATAAAACAGTCAAATATGGAAGGTTAACAGTGATGGAGCTTAGCCGTACCAGAGGTTTGTTCCTCCTGCTGCTGATGTTAAGACAGACCTGGCAGTAACAAGCCTTCAGTCGTTAACACTGATAAGGAAACGGAGCCGGTGCCGTCAGGAGAAGCTAGAAAGACGGACGGACAAAGTGTCGCCTGACGCCCACGGCTCTGCGGAAAGCAGAACCGTACCAGCGTTATGTAATCACCTGAGAAGCTGCAGATACATCCATGCAGCTGATGAGAGACACGTTTTCACACTTCTGGCCTCCTGTTGTTCTGCCGTACTGCAGGAAGTGTCCAGACGGGTTCGACTGCCTGAAGGCGGGCAGGAATCCGAACTACGGCTACACCAGCTTCGACACGTTCGGATGGGCCTTCCTGTCGCTGTTCCGGCTGATGACCCAAGACTACTGGGAGAACCTCTACCATCATGTAAGGATCACAGAGATCTCTGCTTTTGTCTCATTTTTTTCTCTCCTGGAGGAAAAGATTTATTGGCTGAACGTCTGCTGACGGTTAGAGAAGCTTTTAAAGAAATAAGATCAGGAGCAGAATCTCCATATAAAGAGATGCAACCTAAATCTGTTTATTAGCTTTTGTACTGATACACATCCAGAATCAGGAATTCATACATAATGCAACCCGTTTCGGATGTGACCCGCCCATTAAATGGCCGTTATTAGCGGTTATCACTCCCATTAAATGCCGACAGACTGTGCCCTCTCTACCTACTGAACCGTATTTTTCCGTTTGGTGTTTAAAACCTCTTCAAATTAGGTTTAGGCATTTAAAATAAATTATATTTGTCCTTCTGTGACCTTAAGGTCAGGACATAAAACTTTTGGGTTGGTTAAAATTGGTTAGATAACTCCAGTTACTATATACTACTCTGACAAAGTATTTTTGACACGAACAGGGAGTTGGCTGTTATCAGCGATAAGAATGATAGATAACCTACTAGTAGGTAGAGAGGGCACAGTCTAACGGCATTTAATGGGAGTGATAACCGCTAATAACGGCCATTTAATGGATTGACAACATCTGAATCGGCTGCAAAATATTTTTGTAAAATTTGCCTCAACTTGTAGTTTTTAGGTGTTTTACAGTTTTAAACGTATTTGTTTTTGTCCCCAAATCTGCATTTATAGAAAACAACGTTTTTAAAGTGCATTCACACCAGCCTTGTTTACTCTGTGTAGTTTGTTTGTCCAAACGGTCCAGTTCGTTTGGGAAGGTGTGTAAGTACCGGTCCCTGTTTATGAGTTCGTAATGGCTTGTGGGGCGTCGTCTTTTAAGAAAGAAAGAAAGAAAGAAGGAAAGAATGAAAGAAAGAAAGGAGGAAAGAAAGAGAGAAAGAAGGAAAGACTGATTCACTCACCTAGCATCGCTCAGACATTAATACGTTCATACCTCCAGCTCCAAAAGTACAAAAATGACTTTAAATTAATGATACAAATAATTTCTCTCCTGAATTAGAAATTTTATCAGGACCAATGATAGTTTACGTTTTAATTTTTACAAAAAAATCTGAAATAATATTCTGAGATTTTCTTTCTCTACAGTATAATAAAAGTAAAAAGCAGCAGTCTCAAAAAGACAATAAATACTGCATAAACTGTCAATTATCGAACTTATTCCTCTCCAATCAGTTTATAAATGAACTCTCACTTTGACCGCCTCATTTGTTGCAGCCCGACGGTTTATCTTATGCGGTTCGTTCGTAAAGTTTGTGGTTTGACTTCATGTAAATAGCAGCGACATGGCTAAACTGTTTGTTTAATCTGAAAAAAAAAACAGAATCAGGAACTCATGCTCAAATGTTCCGCATTGATTGTAATGTAAACTGCGGTTAAATGCGTTATTTATTGAATTAACCGCAATTAATGCGTAAAAAAAAAATTTTTTATATATATATATACACTAGGGTTGTCATAATCTTGATTTTGTATCAATATCGATCGAAATTACGTTACGAGCTTGCGCATCGAAATCCAAAAGAGGTTCGCAATCACCTCCTGCTCCTGTTTACTGTGCGTCCCACTCTGGACTCCATAGCAACAGTTACCAGGCGACCGTCTATTTACTCAGATTTCCTCATCACAAGGAACCACACATCGCATTTTCCCTAACAAGTAACTCTCACCAGTTCTCATACAACTCAAAATAACACCTGGTAACATTTTAACTTCCTGTATGACATCCCCATTGATCAGAGCGCATATCTACAGAGCACATTAACTGACGCTAGCAAGTAGCTAGTAGCTAAGCTACAGTTAAACCATGGCTAGGATAGATGAGGCTGCGGGACCGGAGCTAAAGCCGCTCCTACTCTAAAATCACCGGTGAGGAAAATTTTAAGTTCTTGGCGAGTTAAGTCCACATTTGCGATGTAAACAAGAGGACCGCTGTTAGCTACATTTTGCTCAGTCCTACGAGCTAGCTAGAGCATTGCGTCTCCAGTCGTTCTGCAGTAACTATAAAGAGTCACTAGATGGCATTACACAGGCATAATAAAAATTGCATCACTTTTACCTTTTTAATCGAAAATCAAATTGAGGATTTGGAGAATCGTGACACCCCAAATATATATATATATATATATGCTTTTTCTTCCAAATGTTTTAGAGATGCTCTATGAAAAGAACGATCCTGAACCACAGAGCATTGCATACATTTAGAAACGATTGCCTGAAGTCATAAAGCTTTCTTTAGCCTAGCAGCATCCCGTGGGTAGGAAGTAGACGTTAAATCATTGGTTGTTGGGTATGAAGCAACCAAACTTCGAGAAGGCGCCAAGTAAGCCTCTCTAGATGCTGTAATTCATCACCAACCCGTTAGCTAACCCAACGTTTCTCCTTCTTTTGGCTCCGTCGTGTTCTCTGGTTTGGACTGCAGACGCTGCGGTCAGCCGGCAAGACCTACATGGTGTTCTTTGTGGTGGTCATCTTCCTTGGCTCCTTCTACCTGATCAACCTGATCCTGGCCGTGGTCGCCATGGCGTACGAGGAGCAGAACCAGGCCACCATCGCCGAGGCGTGTCAGAAGGAGCGCGAGTTCCAGGAAGCCATGGAGAGGCTGAAGAAAGAGCAGCAGGTAGCTGGTCCGGAGTCGTCGCAGCGCCGTTTCTGTTACTGTTCAAACCGTTTTGATCTTCAGCTCGTCTTCTCGGCAGGTCGCCGCGCAGAAACCGCCCGACTCCGACTCCCTGACGTCACCAGACCTCTCACCGCTCGGCCCGCCGTTGGACAGCTCCGAGGAGCGGAGGCGGAGCCAAGCGCTGATGGGTGTGGCTGACGGGGAGGGAAACGTGTCGGAGGAAAAGCTGCTGCAGGTGGATCTGATGGACGGGGGAAAGGTGAGTCATGACCCTCCTGGTGCGTGTTGGTTGGAATCCTCCGGGATGAAAGCGTCATGTGTGGCCGTCTCCCCGCCCTTCAGGCCCTCCATCCTCTCCTCGCTCGCTCCTTCTCCACGAGGACTCGACGGAGCAGTCAGGTCTCATCCATCTTCAACTTCCGCCTGAGGAGCCGAGGGTCGGAAGGGGAGATGGCTGACGACGAGTTCAGCGTTCCCGGCGACGTCGTGGAGGGCGTCGGCAACAGGACGTACAGCGGCGGGACCTTCAGCGGAATCCTGACCAACCCGTGGCCCAAACGGAGACTCAGCACCTACAGCACAGCAAGCAGGAACTCCCAGGTATGCCGACGGCAGAGAAATTAAAGGCTTTCTCTGTTTTGAGTTTGTTAAACCCTGTTTTTACTTGCAGCAAGGAGAACACTCTACAATGTTGAGCAGATCCTACGATGCTCTGTCTTCTTGAGGCTCACAATCTACTTTTATACACAGCAAACTTATCAGTGTCAGGCATTACGTCATAACAGAAAGAGGAAACACCTTTTTGACCCTTTATCTGTTCAGCACTGACTATGACCTCTTGATTCCTCTCTTTCTTAGCAACATTAGACGACACGTGTGAAAACATACATGAGCAATGGTTAAGAGTTAAACTCTGTCTAAACATTGACAAGAAATCAAATTATTCGGTTTTACCATCATATGAAGTATTACTTAACTGATTATAGAAGAAATGATCAAACAATGAAATGTTTATTTTCCTCACAGCTAGAACAATTGTCTAGGAGGTTTCACTAAAAAACACTTCAAGCTTTACTAGTCTTACTAGAAACCCTCTGGATTCCACATCAGATGTGCAGAAACCACAAAATCTCTCCCGTCAGACCATCAGCTGCTGGTATCACCGTCTGATGTGTCTACCATCATTCAGCTGACCTTCAGTGTACTGGTTCCTAGCTTCACCTGAGACGTTACCGCTTTCCACGCCTGCTTCAGGGTTGGTCAGTACCTACCAAAAAAACTCCAAAGAAGGACCTAACTAGCTAAACACAGGGGCGTAGCTAATGGCGAGCTTGGGGGGGCTTAGGCCCACTCAAATAAAACAGTTTCTATTTATAATTACATTTTATTTTTGAGGAGTCTTACTTAAAGTTGTAAAATAAAGCTGGAGGTGAAAAAATCTATCTTTGCAAGACTTTCTGTCATCGACTAACAGTATTATGAACTCTCCAGGCTAGTGTTGAATTAAATAATTATCATAATTAATTCAATGCATGTTCAAGCAGAGACAAAATGGAGCCAATTTCCAGTTTAACATTTATTTTGAACAGATTAACAAATTGCAGTTTTACAGAGGAATTTGCCCCCGTCGTTCCCCTGTGGTCCAGATTTAAAGAAATCTGAACGTTGAATGATTTTCATGTCATCACTTTTATAGACACCAGACTTTTGCCAGGGTTGTAGGCGTTTCTTCTCCCTCGAATCTTACTCCAATCAGATCATTTCCAAACAGTCTCTTAGCCATGATTTGCTGTCAGAGAATTATGCAGTCCGAAGATGGGTCGTCTCTGTTCTGGGTCAAAGGTTCATTATAAAGAATTATGGTTAACTGGCTATCTGCTTCCCCCAAACTCTTCTCCCAGTTTTTATCTACACATCCTGCTTTTACAGCCTTGCAATAAAACTCACCCCAGAGTTTTATGACTTAAAAGCTTACCTGCATAAACAATAGTGACAGACCCATTTTTACAACCATGCAAACTATATAAACAGTCTTTTACCTTCTGAATAATTAAAGTTTAAACCTTATGCAGAATTACACCACAATTGCTAGGGCGATCTATGAGATTGCTTCGTGCAACCAAGTGCACGATTATAGATTTTAAACTTACACTTTTATTGAAAATATTACACCCCCTAGCTCAATATTCCAGATAAATCCATGAAGATATATTTCCCTGCATTAAAAACATGTGGATCTAAAATAAATAAAATAAATTACATTTAGTTTAGGACGTTTTCTATGAAACATATTGCTACTACATTTCCCATAGTCCTTTGGGAAACGGTGACCCATCACTGATCTCACAAAGCCAAGATGTTCCCGCAATGTTTAACTTTCCGTTAGCAAAAAATGGTGCAACGCAGCTAAATAATTAACAGCTTCTAAATCTGTCATGTTATCTACAGCTAATTTTTATCCTTAATCGATAATTATTTAAAGCATTGGGTATCTGATTATGTTTATACTTTATAGAGTTTCTCCATCAACATATAACTGCCTCTGATCAGATGTGACATGTAGAAACCAGCACACTGTCTCAACAGTGAGTGAAGCCCAATAAAGCTGAACTACCCACTAAAAATAACTATTTATGTCAGAGAGCTGATATGAGCTACCTGTGTTAGCATACAGCTTTAATAGGTTTTATTTTTGCCTGGATGCTTTGTCCTAAACACTTTCTGACGTATACGGACACAAATCTGTCGAAGCAACCCGGGAACCGTGGAAATAAGTTTGAATTTTGAATAATATTTATTTATTTGGCACACCCGGTTTATGCTGGGCCCACCTAAAGAGCCATTTCTGGCTACGCCATTGGCTAAACATGGTCACATTTTCTGCTGAATTATATTCCATATAGTTAGAACTACTGCTGTCGAACAAGGAATGTTTTGTTTTTTTGTCTAACCAATCAGAATTAATCACGATTCATTAACATGTCTAAATACCACTGAAATGTTTGAATTTCCGGCGTAAATACAGGACAAAACCGGATGCTACACACAGACAAGATCCCTGGAACTTGTGTTTTGAACTCCAGAATCACATTTATAGTTGCGCCTTTTAAACTATTCATCTTTTAGCTCAGCTAAGGCAAACTAACTGGTCAGTGGGAGGCTTCGACATTTTCTATGCAACACAAACTGCTACAGGAGATCCTCCTTGCACACAGCCATCAGGATCTACATTTCCTCAAAGAATTAAATGGGATGACTTATTTTCCTTCTGGGATCAATGACGCATTTTTTGGATTAGATTGTATTCGTCTATAATGAGCAAAAAATGGTTTGGAACTGAACTGAACTTTTTCATCACTCCCCAGTTCATACGTTTGTTGGTTAGCTATGTTAGCTTGTTTGTTAGCCAACACTTACCCGACGTGAAGTTATCGCTGCAGATCATTGCATATTTAGTGAGCTTCTGATCGTTTACAAAACCTGATTGCGGCTATTTCATGAACCAACAGAGTTCCTATATGGAGGTATGTACTCTGAACGGCAGGAGCTGTGGTTAACTTATGCTTATTGGTAGGGATGCACCAATACCAATACTGGTATTGGGTATCGGCCCCGATACTGCCTAATGCACTGGTATCGGTAAATGTTAACCGATACCATGAACCGATACCTAAGATGTGGAAATGCAGTCATAATTTCACAGAAAATATTAGTTTTTAACATTTAAATGTAAGTTCTGTGTTCATTTTTATGAATATTTTATCTTTTATCTAATTCAACATCATTTCTTGTAACAAGCAGAAATTAAAATAAAACCGGACTCCCAAATGATAGCACTTTTTTTGTGCGGTAGAAGTATCGGCACTGGTACTCTGTATCGGTAAGTACTCTGATCCAAGTATCGGTATGGTATCGGTTATGAAAAAAGTGGTATCGTTGCATCCGTACTTATTGGTTGTAATTCAGAAGGAAATCAGCAGACGTCGCCAAACAACTGGCTCCGTTAAAATAAAAAGAGTCGCAGCAACAAGTCCTGCTTCTTCCATGTTAATTATCTCATTTCTGCTGCTCTCGGTGCGTTTTTGTGCCAATCAAAACGCGCAGTAGAGCAGGGAGTGACTCCAATGATCCATATATCCGGACTGCGACTGAGAAGAGACGTTCACCTTATAACCCGTCCTAATGGCAGCCGATTCCAGTAGTGGGTCGAATAAGTTAATTTAGCTTTTTAAGAAATGAGTTGAGGAAAGATTTGTTGATTGAGCCCCAACAGAATCAGGAGATAGACAGAAGGGCGCTGACTGAACCAAATAAAGGGCCAAACAGACTGGAGACGGTGACGGGGACTCCAGGTCAGAACCAAAGCAGTCAGGACAACAGGTGGATCAGGACTGGTTCTGACAGAACTGGGCTGTTTAAACTCTGGCAGACACTAACATTAAAAAAATCAGACAGTAGGCGATGACAGGTGACTATATCCCCAGGAACAGGTGTAACGACTCAACCAATGAGGAGACAAAAAACATCCTAAAAGTGGCTCCTCCAGGGGTTAACCAAGTGCAAATAAAAAAATTACTTAAAGAAACGACTCTATTGAACACATTTTTGAGGGTTCAACTATGAAATTATTGGAACAACTTTATTTAATTAATCAAACAAAGATTTTTTGAAATGTTTACAATTGAGGCTTTTACATCTTGAATCATAATGAAAAAGATAAAATACACAAGGAATGAACTAAAATTGAAGAAATGCTGGTATCAATCGAAAAGGACGAGTCAAAAATCTATAAAGCTTTACAGGCAAGTGGATTCAGCCCTAGATGGACTCTGCAACAATTCCACTGTTTGATTACGCACTAAAGGGTGATCATTTCAGTTCCTTGATGAGTAGGAACAGCAGCAGGTATTCCTATTTTAGGTGCATTCGTTTCATTTTCATTTTTTACCCCCACAGGATTTAAAAATTAACAGGTAAAATAGATTATTGCTCTAAAAATGACGACAAAAAAAATGCCTGGCCCGACTTCTGGGTTCAGCATGAGACTTTTCTGTTTCTTTAATGAAATGAAACCATGCCTTCTGTACATATTCTCACACTAATGTCAAATATTCCTCTTCTAATTTTAAGATACATGTGGCCCCTCCTCCTTTCTGACAACATAAATCAGGCCCATGGTTCGACCTTGCTAACCTTTTTTTTCCAGCGTAAATGTAGGAATACAGCTGCAGATGCTCATCCAGGAAGACCTCCAGATGTACAGAGGCAGTTATCACACAGCGGACGTGTGAATCCTGCCTGGCTGTCTGTAACCAAACTGGTTCATGGGTCCTACTCCAGTCACGGGAGGCATTTCTGACCCGTTAATCTCTGCCAGCGTGTTATTTGAACTCTGCATTAGAGATGATTAACTGAGGCTGGACCAGAGGAGGCCAGACCTTCAGTAAGGTGAAACCTAAACGCACCACGCGCCGTCTGATCAGGCTTCCTATTCGTCTCTCCAGGTGTTTTATCCGACCCTGAACGTCAACGGGAAGCTGTTTGTCTCCATGGACCAGAATGGGGTTTCCCCTCCGCCGCTGCAGGGGCAGCTTCCTGCGTGCACCATGGAGAAGGTCAAGGAGGAGAGTGTGAGTATGGCGTCCTCAGAGTGGAAAACACGGGTGCTGCGCTCAGATACGTGGGTTATGAATCAACGCTTCGCATAGCTGCACTGTGATATAATGGACACACACACACGGTTATATCAACCAGCTTAGATTATAGTGCCCCAACGTCTCATTACACATTCGACCTACGACCAAAATAATCCAACAGACCAGAATCTTCATGGTAGATGCATATTGTGACCCATTAAAGGTATTTAATTACATTTTTTGCTGTTGTTGAAACAGCAGTTGTAGGTTTTTCTTCTCATTCGTCTTGTTTTACACTACAATCTGTGTAGATTATTTTCTTTTTGGATCTCCGAAATGTAATATTTACAAATACGTTTGGTAACCTCACAACCTCAGCACAGAAAAAAAGTGCGCTGACCCCATTCGATCTCTAGTGACCCCAGGTTTGAAACAACTAATCTAAATAACTAGAAAACAATGCTTTTAGATAAACTTCCTGTGTTGGAAACAAAGGGGGCCCAGTGGAGAACCCTGTGGAACGCCACGTCTAAGGAATTTGGACGAGGGTTGTATTTGGAAACCGAACAAGGTCCAAACCTGTCCTCACTGGTTTTAACAGCCAAAGGTTCAGCACAGATGAACTTTGACCCTTTTCTCTGTCGAGGAGGTTGTTAGCGTCCAGCAGACTGGCGCCTCGGTGTGTGGCGTGTCACATCCAGCAGAGGTGAAAATCACATCTCCCGTTTACCACATTACTCACCGAGCAAAGTCACGCAGGGATGGAGAGAAACCCCGTTTGTGCTCTTGCTAATGTGAGCAAATTTGTTCACATCTGCTGACCTTTTTTAAGGCGAGTTACATAATAAAACCCACATGTTTCTTTATTTATTTAGAATCCTGAGTGGATGAAGCTCTAAGCTGATCCTATTGGATCAACCTTACTGGTTGGTTTGGTGTCTGGTTGGAGGATACTTTTCTGATAAGGATGTTTGACTGTCAGCCTGAATTTTAATATCATGTTGAGAAGCAGGCTGGACCCAAATGCAGATATTCTTGAAGAAAAAAGTAGCTTAATTTGAGGAATAAACAGAGGTGACTCACCACAAAACTGTGACATGAATATGGAGAAGAAAGACAGAGAAACCAGTGAGGCATGAATGAACATTAGCTGCTTAAATACTGAGGATGATTGAGGAATGACAAGGGAAGTAGAGTGAGGTTAAATCAGGGTAAACAGATGCAGGTGTTTGAGCGACTGAAGGGCCGGAGTTGGAAACAGCTGGGAAGGTGTTAGAATGGCACGAAATGAAGGTGGAGAAATATCCCAAAGGGTCTAACGGTCGGGTGTAAGAAAATACAGTGGGGTAAAAAAGTATTTAGTCAGCCACCAATTGTGCAAGTTCAGGTCTGTAATTTTCAGCAGTTATACCTCAACTATGGGAGATTAAATGAGAAAAAAATCCAGAAAATAGCTTTATGATTTATTTACAATTCATGGCGCAAAATAACTATTTACCACCTCCAAAAAAAACAGATTTCTGTCTCTCACAGACCCGTAACTTCTTCTCTAAGAGGCTCATCTGTCCTCTACTCGTTACCTGTATTAATAACACCAGTTTTAACTGGTTACCAGTATAACAGACACCTGTCCACAACCTCAAACAGTCACACTTCAAACTCCACTATAGAGCAAAGAGCTGCACCAGGCTGGGAAGACTGAATCTGCAATAAATAAGCAGCTTGGTGTGAAGAAACCAACGATTAGAAAATGGAACCGCTGATAATCTCCCTCCATCTGGGGCTCCACCAAGATCTCACCCTGTGAACGGTGAACAACAATCCCAGAACCACACGGGGGGACCTAGTGAACGACCTGCAGAGAGCTGGGACCAAAGTAACAAAGGCTACCATCAGTAACGGCGCCAGACGTGTCCCCCTGCTTAAGCCAGGACATGTCCAGGCCCGTCTGAAGTTTCCCAGAGAGCATCTGGATTATCCTGGAGAGGATTGGGAGAACGTCATACGCTCAGATGGAACCAAAGCAGAACTTTTTGGCAGCATAGCTACTGTGAAGCATGGGGGTGGAAGCATCATGCTGTGGGACCAGGAATAATGAATGGGGCCATGTATGGTGGCATTTAGGTTGAAATGTGGCTTCCTAAGAAGCCAGTCTGCAGATCTCAGCCCCATAGAAAGTCCCAAAACATGGAGGAATGGGCCAAAATAGCAACTACAGTGGAAACCTGCTGGAGACCTACAGGTGACCTTTGACCTCTAGGATTGATAACAAAGTATTGAGATGAACTTTTGTTATTGACCAGTTACTTCTTTTCCACCATAATTTGTTTTTCTTCTCGTTTTGTCCCTCATGGTTGAGATATACAGTAAGTATGATGAAAATTAAAGACTAACTATATATCGATAATCCAATATATTAATGAAGCAATGTATACATTTGTTTCGTATTTTTTTGAATTTGTATGGAGGCATTAATGATGACAGTAACTTTTGTGGTAAAATGGAAAGGCCAACAAGACCACCAACTACCAGTAGTGAAACTGAAAGCGTTATATATGAAATAGTTTGGAGTGTTTAGAATGATGTGACGGTCAAATTGAGTTTTTAAAAAATAAGTATTGCAATATAAGAAGAAAAATAATCCTAGATGCAAGAATAAGAAGAAAACTGCTGGAGAGTAATAGATGAAAAACCTAAACAGAAAGTAGAAACACGAAGAACCCAGAATGAGTTTGTGGTCCTCAGGCTCCTGGCCTTTTCCTCCATCAGACAGTAAGTAGAGCCTGATCAGCCTCCTCCACCTCCACCCTGCAGACCTCCACCGTTACATAAGCAGGAGGTGAAGAGGAGGCTGCAGGCTTCTCAGGAAGTCCTACCTCTGATAGCAGCTTCACGTCTTGCGATTAAACCATTTAATCCCGAGTTCAACTAAAGCTGTTAAAAGGGAGATTCTTATTTTATATACTGCGATCGATCACGTAAAGTAGGGACACAAGTAGGTTTTTGGGGGGTTATTTTGAGTCATTCACAGATTCTGAAACTGGAGTCTCCAGGCTTTCCAACTTAATGTGTACTAGCTCTGCAACTAACTATTATTTTCACAATAGATTAATCTGTCGATTATGATTTTTTTCTCGATTAATCGCTTTTATTAATAATTATATTTGGTTATTTCTTTCACCTACATACGTTATTAAGAACACAGTTTCATTAAGAACAATGAAAACACAAGAAAATTGTGTAAAAGTGTAAAATGAGCGTAACAGTGCGAGATATTTGTCCGGAATAATTTTTTAGGCATAAAAATACAAAATAATGTAGAATTCCATACAAATTACTGTACAGCATATTAACAGACATATCTCAGCTCATTTTGGGGCAACATTGGGGCTCTCAGAATGAATTAACCCACATTCACTAAACACATTTTATGGTCTGTGGGGTGTTGGAGTAAATGTGGCTTTTTAAATCTTAATCTTCTGCTTTCAATTAAACTAACTGACATTTCAAAGATCAGATTTGTGAGAGACAGCAGGCTGCAAAATGTGATTTTGTCCTTTATTGGCATATTTAGTTAAATAAAACAACACTATTAGCTTTCCAATGATATAAAACATATAAATTCATAGAAATTATAAATCAGAATATCATGGATTATAAAGTAAAAATGGCGGATGAGCCCACCAGTGGGACATCGTAACATTAAGGGGTTAACGTGATTAGAAAGCAACTAATCAATGACTTAATCAGTTGTCAACCATTTTAAAAATCGATTATAATCGATTAAATCGATTAGTTGTTTCAGCTCTAATGTGTACCACGTGGAAATCTGCTAACATTCGGAGAAAAAAATACGAGATTCTTAGTTTTGCAAATAATGTTCAAGTTCTTTAAAGATGACAGGGAAAGGCTTGAACCTTAGCGCTGTGATACATTTGAAAATATATTGTGAATAACAGTAAATTTGGATCTATTAAGCCGTTAATTCACTTTATAAATGAACACAATTAGTTTAGTGAATATGGTCAGAATTGAAAAACGTTGAATTTTGGAAGGAAAAGCAAAACAGAATCGGGGAAAATAATAAAGCAGATTTAAAAATAATGATAAATAATGCACTGAAAAAAGAAAATGCAGCTCCAACTTAAATAATTTCAATTGGTAACAAGTAGTCGAATTAAATTCATTCAAGTAACTTTATCACATTTTTCAGTTAAAAAAGTAAATAAATTAAGTTTGCAGTATTTAATTTAAGTACTTGCTACCAATTGAAGCAATTTATTTAAGTTAGAGCTGCATTTTAGTTTTTCAGTGTAGATATGTTTTTGAAAAGGAATAGGCGGATGAATGTGTTTTCAGTTTATCTAAGTTTTGAATGTTTGGTCTAAAAATGCACATCCCAGTGTTGGTCTGAGCCGTCTAGATTAAATATTATCATCTGAGTTCATAAACTGGACTTGGAAATAGAGAAAAAGACTAAACACAAATTGATTTTATGAATCTGTTTAAATAGTCAAGAGATTCTATGCAGATAAATTGTTTTATATTATAGATCACAGAAAAACAACTGAGAACCTCTTGTTTAAGAGGTTGTAAATTAAAGGAATAACGTTTTGGATAATCTGGTCTCCCTTTTATTCTTCACGTTTTTGCTCTACTTTTGTTGGTTTGTCTATCAGAACATAGCAGAAACCGTCCATGTAACCAAGTTCAAAAAAATCTAAAAGTGTTATTGATCTTATTTTGAGATTTATATACTAAGGAAGAGCAGAAAGTGTTAATTATTTTGAGTTTATGTCTTTTATTTTGAGAATTCTTATCAATGGCAAATTGTTTAGATTTTTTTCGACTTAATTGAAGAAGCTTTAGACAAACGTAGCTCTTAAATAAAGGTAAGAGTTCTCAAAATAAGACATATATACTCAAAATAAGATAAAAAATCTAACACATTCTGCTCTTGCTTAGTATATAAATCTCAAAACAAGATGAAAATATACTTTTAAGCTGGAAACGACGTTAGACGGATGGTTTTTGCTGTGAAGCTCCATGAAACGGTATAAAAGGTAGGAGATGCAGGTGGGCAGATTTGCTAAACCAGAACCCGGATGAAACCAGAGCTGCCGGTTCCTCCATGTTGGCTCTGGCTGCCACGGATGAAAGGCTTAGAAGAAGTTTCCTCCTCACAAACCGGAGAGGAGCTGCGGGGCTGAGTGGGAGTTCTCGGCTGGTCTGAGCTCGGTTCGTGGTGTCATGTTGCGACACAAAGCGTTTCTGCCTCCTCTTGTCCACGAACAACACAGAGCCGTCGTCCTGCTGCTCGGACCGACGCAGATCTGAGTGGGAGGAGGACGGAGACGGCAGAGAAATGTCACCATGGCGACCCGGAGGCTTTATGGTGAGAGTGTTTCCCTCGGCGGCGGCGGCGGCGGCGTGGGCGGCGACCTCCGGGTCCCTGCGTCACGGCTCGCCGGAGGGATTCTGGCTGGAAGCGTTGTGTAATCACACCTGAGCAGGACGGTCAGAGGCCCACCTCCACCAGCGTTATCTAAACGCATCCCTCCACCTGGGATTCCTCCTCAGCTCACCTTTAAGAATCAGAACTCAGATTTTATTGAAATAGTTCAGGTGGTTTTCAGGTTCAGCGTATTGAAGTACAAACCGCATCCCAGAATCTGGTTGATTTCTCCAAACTTCTCTGAGTCTCTGAATCCGCTTCCCCATCTTTGTGTCCCACAGGTTCACCACCAAGATTTCCACTTAAAGTAAATCACAGAATACATTTTAACACAAGAAATAGGAAGATCCATATTTATTTCTAATATGGCACAAACACTTATTTTAAAATTTACTTTTGTGAAGGTTTTAAAAGTTTCAAAGGTGTAGAAGTAATGTGGTTGCTTTTTCAGTGATTTAAATATAAACGTGAATATATGGTGACCAGGTTTTTTTTATGGTAATATAATTATTTACCTTTTTTCTTTGGCCTAAATTAAAACAATATGAAGAAAACAATTAATTATGTATGAAATTGCACAATTTAATCAGGCCCCTCAATACAAATCTCTCTATTATAGAAAATAATTGTTCAGGAAAACTTTCTCAGCACCCAGTAAGTGAAATCATTTACCCGTAAATCTATAGGCGTACTTTCTGACCTATATTTGACTGTTTTTATAATCTAATTCAACCTTTCAGCTCTGTTACATGCAAAAATCATATTTATCGTTGTTTTTTATTTTTATTTTCAATTATTGCCCTGAAAAAATATGTTTCTTGTTTTTCTCTTGCTAAATGCCGCTCCGAACACGACATAATATGGACTATATTTAGCGAAAATCTTCAACTCTGTGACAAAAAACTGCTTTTAAAGGATTTTGTGAGTTAAAAATACTTCTTCATCAGATGTTGGTGGAATTATTAGTAAAGGTGAATCTGTTTGGCACCAGAAATCACCATAAACTTACAGCCCTGTGTTTATGTTAATATTGATCATGGATGGTTGGCTCATGTTTTACTCTTCTGTGTAGTTTATCTTACAAATTCAAAAGATATTAGTAGATTAAACGAAAGCCTAGGATCTTAGGTTGGATTAAACCTCCATTTATATATTTATTAATAATTTATAGTGATGAAAGTTAATTACCTGTCAACGACGCTCTGAACCAACTTGCCTAATGTTGGGGTTGGTCGTCCACATTCAAGAAATATTGATAATTGATACTTTTTTTTATGTAAACGACAACAAATACGTTTTGGTTTAGGAATAAATAATAATTAGTGTTGAATCCATAACATTAAGCAAAGATGGACAGTTTATATATATATATATTAGTTGATCTGCAGGTATTTTCATCATGTTCATAATTTATAATTTTTTACAATTGAGCCTAACATGTGTATTTATTGAAAGAAGCTTGTTTCTGTTTGGAGGATCAGTTTTTATTCAATGATTTATCGTATTTATTTACATTTTATACGATAATTATTACTTTTGAGTTAAAATGTCTTCATAGTCAGGACTCTTTCTGATTCAGACGAGCTGAGGGGTTGAGGACCCGTAGGTGTGCAGGAAGCAGGCGTCCTCCTCCACCTGCCTTATTAATGCAGCCGATCAGAGCCGACCTAAAAACGCTCCACAGAGAGAAAAGCTGCAGATCAGGCCGTCACAAACCCAGACGGCAGCAGCTTTGGAGGTGGGAGGCGAGTGGATGCTCTTCAGCTTGTCCGAAAACCTCTCAGCACAAACTTACCGGCAGTGTGGAGTGTGTGAGGCTGAGTGCAGGAGGGAAACCTGCTAGCCCTACAACCTGTGGCTCTTCAGACCTTCAGCTACGGCTCTCAGGATCTATAATAACACACCAAATAATGTTGGTTTCTTTTTATCCGTAACAAACCACCCTATTAGCTTGTGTTTGGTTTTTTCATTGAATAATTGCTGTGAATTTCCCCGACAGAATTGCACAAAAAGTAACAATATTTTTTAAATCAATTTTCCTGGTCATTGGGCAAGGATAGGCTATTTTATTTATATAGCACACTTTCAACACAAGTCAATGTTTCAGTGGTAAAGACACCAAACACATGAGAAAAGTGTGAGAAAACATTCAGTAACTAAAGTATAAAAAATGACGGAAGTTAAAATCCGATAAAACACGGGAACCAATTAATGAAAAATATTTAGCAATAACAGAACTTATGGAAGAAAATGAATCCATCCACTTTTTGTCAAAGTTTAAAGTTTTTTATTCTTTTAAAACCGTGAACAAACAGAAATAAAATGGTGGCTCTTTATGAATGACAACACATTTTACAGATTTTCATTTAAAGAAAATCCTAAAATACATTTTACAAGAAGACACACAAACCTATTTTACATTTCCAAAGGTTTTTCTGAGTTCTTAATGAGTAGAATCAGCCTAATAAGCAGGTTACCAAAATTGCTATTTCAGTTATTTAAATATAAATGTGAATACACAGTGAATATAGTTTTTCTGGTAATATAATTATTTACCTTTCTTTTTTTACCCATATTAAAAATATGTGCAAAAAGTAAATTAATTATGTATGAAATAGCATAATTTTTCCCAGCACACTTTTCCAGCTCATGCAGTAAAGAGAGATTAGTTTTAACTTATTTTCTGACTTATATTTTATTGTTTTTATCATTAAACTGACATTGTTAAGCTCAACCTCTTTAGACCTTCGACTAAGACTCTCAAATCACAGTTTTATCGCTTTTATTTTCCCTGATAGACACAAAAAATAACTTCATTTTTTAAATCTGTTTTTCTGGTCATTTGGTTTGAAACTGTGCATTTTTACATAATTTGCCACAAATATTACCAACTCATTGACTAAAATGAACATTTTTGCTAATATTTTGTGTTTTCTATTCTTTACAAACCTTGAAACAAACGGTGGCTCTTTCTGAATGACACATTTTACTCTAGTTAAATTTTAAGGTACGTTTTTTAAAGGTTGTGTAACATTCATGGCTCTAAATGGGTCTTATTTAGCCGGATTTAGAGGTCTTTGGATGGTAAAGTTTGCAGCCTCCGGTGCTTCCTGGCGTTAGCCATCCGCTAATGTCTGCCTCTCTGTGTCTCAGGTCCCGACGTCCACCACGGAGCTCAGCACCATGCTGCTACCTCGACCTTCGTCCACCCAGGGGTCGGAGCGGAGGGGGAGGGCCATGAGCGCTGCCAGCTACCTGACCGACGTCATGGAGGGTGAGGAGCGACACCTTCATCGACAGAGCTTTGACTTTATATGGTCTGCACTGAGTCCAGCTGTCAGGCTGGACTCAGAGTCTGTGAGAAGGAGAGGCATAAGGAAGCAGAAAAAGCTGTAATAGAAGCTGCTTACTGCTGTGGGGCATTTAGGGTGGGAAGACATCAGACACATGCGAAGACAGAGAAGACTCTTTTATTTCAATCAATCGATGTTTATCTATATAGAGCTTTACTCAGGCAAAGGCTTCACATAAAAAGACAAAAAAATGTTGCAAGACAAGAGTAAAAATTAAAGCAGCAGCACGAGACGAAACAAAAAAGAACATTAAATATAAAGTTTCAGTTATAGGCTGTGATTTTCTCTTTCTAGCAACAGTCAGACTGGAATCAAAGCAAATTAAAACTAATAAAACTAAATCACAATAGAACATAATTAAGTTTAAGCACTTCTAAATATTTAGAGCCTGGCAAAAAGGTGCGCTTCAAAACTACTTTTAAAAAGTATCGTCCATGGAAAATACCTATTTTGGGTCATAAAAATAAATGGAAAAGCTGCAAGTAACACAGCATTGATGCAGTAGCGTGCCTGACATAAAAAAAAAAAAGAATCTTCAATGAGTGCCAGCGCATCCATTGTGCAGAATAATGCTGGGACGCTGCAGCGTATTTGTTCTTCACACATGCACCAAAACGTGCAATTTCTATAAAATCTGAAGACATACATATGAACATAATTTCTAAATGGAAAACATTTTTTATCGAATTCTCATTTTTATTCTCAGTTCCTATAGACGGGATGGGGGAGAAGTTTGTGTTCATCTGTGTGTGCAATGCTCTACAAGTCTGAAAATGTGGCTTAAATTCACAATTTTGGTTTCCGTGCTGCTGCGCTGTCAGTGTCCTCCGTGTCCAAAAACTGCGTAAGCAAGAACCTTAGTAGGTTAAAGTTGTGCACGTTTTTCCGCCACGTTTTTTTTCTATAAATCCACAACTTTGCGTATAAAGTTGCTTACGTAGTTTTCAGACCCCGTTTTCTGCATAAGCAAGCTTAATAAATGAGACCCCTGGGCTGTGCAAAAGTAGCCGGTTTTTGTGTCTGTATTTGTTGAGGGGGGAAAGTATTTGTTACACTTCCAGGTAACATTATAGTTCAATTCAATTCAATTCAATTTATTTATATAGCGCCATTT
Organism: Apricaphanius iberus; assembly: GCA_028564705.1. Taxonomy (NCBI): domain Eukaryota; kingdom Metazoa; phylum Chordata; class Actinopteri; order Cyprinodontiformes; family Aphaniidae; genus Apricaphanius; species Apricaphanius iberus. Next base: position 154,356 of record JAPXFQ010000824.1, on the reverse strand, counting down.
CACAACAGATATCATCTCAAGGCACTTTACAAGAAAAGTTATTACAATACAATGTTTAATGTAGAAATTACAGAACCACAGAAGATTGCGTCGTGTAATTCTCAGCAATCCCTCATACTGAGCAAGCATGAAGCGACAGTGGGAAGGAAAAACTCCCTTTTAACAGGAAGAAACCTCCGGCAGAACCAGGCTCAGCACAAGCGGTTATCTGCCGCGACCGTCTGTGGTTTGGAGAATACATAACAGAGACACAGAAAGAGCAATAGAACTGATACAGAAGTTTGTTGCAGGACGTGGAGAATTTTCCGTCACTGCAATGCCATCTTAGTCAGGGTCGTCAAGCAGGGCTAATCCGGAGCACCTACTATAATAGAAAACAGGTTAGTGCTTGAATTGACAGCACATCATGCAGTTGGGGAGAAGTAGGAGAGAAAGTAGGAACAGACCCTAATAATGTCCTCCAACAGCCTAAAGCAGCATAGCTACTAACATTAACCTGTGAAAGTATAATTAATTAACTATTCTAATTAAGGATGTCCCGATCTCGAGATCGGATTGGGACGATATTTTCACATTTTTCAGTGATCAGAGTTCGGCTATATTAGCCGACGACTCGCGCACATTTTTACGAAAGTACCTCCTAGTTACATTTGACGCTGATTTCGCAATAGCTCAAACATCCATAGCGGTAAAAACAAGGACTCTTAATTGCACAAATTAGCATAGCCGATTAAACACAACTCTAATATTGTTAAACTTCAACACATATGCTTAACCGTTCATTAAACTATATAATAATTGCATTTTTATGCAACAACAAACCAAAATAAACAGAGAAAAACTCCTTTAGCTCCTGCATTAGGAGAGGAAAAACTGCAGACGTTGATCTGCACCTGTGGTGCATTCAAATAGCGTTGGAAATCTATGCTTGGTTCAGGAGCATATAGAGTTGATATGATCCTTTTTATGTGTTTCCAGTTTGCACTAATTAAATGAAGAATTGGACTAAATTCAGCTTCTACACGCGCCCTTTCTGTAACATATGCACTAGGCAATATGAGCTAAAATTAATATCACGGTATATTGAACATTTAACCTCAATAAGTGGGCGATCACAATGACCACATCACCCCCCCCCCTTCTTTTCTTGTCTTTTTTTTTATCGTGTCCTTTTTTTTGCATTAAATGTACGGTAGTGGCCAAATTTACTTGATGTTCTTTAAAATATGACAGCTTCTTGCTATTGAACGGCTTCAAACAGCATTTTAATCCAGTGTTTGATTCCCACTCCTTTCTGTATGTCTTAAGAGTCCAGTGTAAACTCAGAAATAGACCAGATGAGTTGAGGAAGTGACAGGGGCTTAGTAAAGTAAGTTGATTTTAAGGTGCAGTCGCTTATTTTAGACTGAAAATATTTTACTTAGGAGCTCAGGTGGGAACATGCGGCACAACAACCCAGCGGGGGTAATCTCTGCTTCGCCTGAGCCAGGGCTGTTGAGCTACAAACGCTCTGGTTCGGCTGCAGCTCCGTAGCTGCAGAAACAAACATACGTGCTCCACGTTAGCGTCTCAAAGTGTCCAATAACACCATAAAAAGTCACTTTATTTGTCGCTAGTCACATTTTTCTGGAAAACAGTCGCTAAAAGAGTCTAAACGCTTGCTAAATCTAGCTACACAGTTGCTGTGTTAGTAGCGCTGTTTCCCTCTGGATGTCACATGCCTGTGCGTAGTCACGTGACTCTTAAAGGGACAAGAGCGCCGCTAAACTAAAACACATCTTTTCATTTTTTTTAAATACTGAATTTAACAGCACGGGCGAAATGACAAAAATTTCGGTACATTTTCGGTATACCGCCCATAGCAGTAATGGAGGAAAGTTGAAACGTCATTGAAATCCCACGTCACAATTAAAGCCTCTAATAACCCTAAATGCTAACACCTTAGCACCTTTGAGACGCTTTGAACTCACAGTTTAATATTGCCAAGTATTCATAACAAAACATGGTTAAATGAAGGTATTTTGGGGCAGATAATGCCTCATTACAGGCGGCAAACTCCTGCCATTTATTGACTCCCATTACACGCTGATCAGACTCAATATAATCTGCTAAACGGCTCCAAGTAGCTCCAAACTTGTCTGGGTGGGTAAATGAACGTAATATTTGCTAAAAATAAGACCCTAATTGTGAAAAAACTAACTTTAATGGTTAAAGCATTTAGGGAGACAAAAGAGACCAGCTCAGCTCAAACACCTAAAACCAAGTATCAAGCATGATGGTGGAAGTATGATGATGTGGGCTTATTTAACTGCCACTGATTGGACCATGATCCCCTCTATAGAGTCCAACGTGATTCCTTCTGTCCATCACATTGAAGCCTGACAGAATCAACGGCCTAGTTAAAGTCCAGGGCTCAACACCAATTCAACCTGCACCGTTCCTGTTAATGCAACATTATGGAAAACTGAGAGAAGAACCAACAAACATGTCAGAAGCTATGAGCCGCGGCCCAGCAACCCTTTGACGCTAACAGATTGTGCTAAAACTGGGTTGTGCGAGAGAGTCTGGGTTTGTGTTGTGGCTCCAGCCGTCCTCGGGGGAACGCCGGCTTTGTTCGTCAGAAAGGAGAGAAGAGACGCGCACAGAAAGTGAATGAAAGAAAGGAGAAGTGTGTTGCATCGTGGTCACCCTCGTTTAACGTGCAATCAGCATCCTGTGTGTGTGTTTGTTGTGTGTGCTGAGTCACCGTCTCCCCCCGCGGCGATGGCTGCTCTTAGAGAACAGATCATTATACAGGGAAACACAAAAACCCACTGCTGTCCTCTCTGATTCATCTCTGCTTCCCTCCCTGCTCCCTTATTTCGGCATGAAATCCTTCCAAGCTGCCACAAAAAACTCCAGTCTGGAGTCAAAACAATGTTCTGACCCAGAAATGACAAACTTTTCCAATAATATGTATAAAATATTCCTGGAAATGTTTGAACTGATGAGAGTGCTGCAAGTGTTGCCTCTGCTGGTCATAATGTAGTGGCTGATAGTTGCCGTATCTGTTCTTCTGCTGGCTTCATCGTCCTCTTGCTCATTTGGGTCGTTTGTTTTGTGGCTCTTGCAGAACTGGAGGAGTCCCATAAGAAGTGCCACCCCTGCTGGTACGTCTTCGCCCACCGCTACCTGGTGTGGGAGTGCTCCCCCTCCTGGCTGAGGCTGAAACAGCTGGTGAAGATCATGGTGATGGACCCTTTCCTGGACCTGGCCATCACCATCTGCATCGTCCTCAACACGCTGTTCATGGCCATGGAGCATTATCCAATGACGCCAGAGTTCACGGGAATGCTGAGCATCGGAAACCTGGTAGGATGGATGCTTGGATGGATGGATGTTTTGATAGATGATGGATGGATGAATGGGGTCAGTATGGTTCTAGGGTAATTGTTTGGATTAATCTATTGAGTAATTAATTGGATGGATGTTTGGTTGGATGGAAGGATGGATGGATGGATGTTTAGATGGATGGATGCTTGGATGGATGGATGTTTGGATGGATGGATGCTTGGATGGATATTTGGATGGATGGATGGATGTTTGGATGGGTGGATGCTTGGATGGATGGATGGATGTTTGAATGGATGGTTGGATGGATGGATGTTTGGATGCTTGGATGGATGGATGGATGCTTGGATGGATGGATGGATGCTTGGATGGATGGATGGATGTTTGGATGGGTGGATGCTTGGATGGATGGATGGATGGATGTTTGGATGGATAGATGGATGGTTGGATGGATGGATGTTTGGATGGATGGATGGATGGATGGATGGATGTTTGGATGGATGCTTGGATGGATGGATGGATGTTTGGATGGGTGGATGCTTGGATGGATGGATGGATGAATGTTTGAATGGATGGTTGGATGGATGGATGTTTGGATGCATGGTCAGATGGATGTTTTTCTAATTGGATGGACAGATGTTTGGTTGGATGAATTGTTGTGGATTTAAGGTAAAAATTCAGCTATTTGGCTATTAATAGTCAAAGGACGGCTTATGGCAGTCAATGAGATAAATAATTTATGAAAAATTATTAATATTTTGGGGCACCACCTGTTATCAGGAACTATTTTAATAGCCAAATATCTATATCAGTCTCATAATCTGAACGAGTGAATTCTTTACCGTCTATTGACCATAAACCTTAATCCAACCAAAATACAAAGTTTATTTACAGAAGAAGGAAAATACAAACATTTAATCAATACAGCTAGTAAGAGAACACAGTACTGAAATAAATGAATAGTTAAAATAAAAGAACACAAAAAGATGAATATATAATAAGATGCGAAACCATGGATTCTGATGTCACAGTTCTGGATGATTTGGATGTTTTAAGTACCAAAGACTTGATCTGCAGATGCTGGAATCAAAGCTGAAGTAGTTTCACTAATTTTAATTAGTTGAACTAATTTAGCACCAGTGGCTTACCTCTAAACCAATAAGCCATGTAAGAAAACATAAAACATTCTATGGATTAAGGAATTTTATGTTTAAAATGGGGCTGCACGGTGGCGCAGTGGTTAGCATTGTTGCCTTGCAGCAAGAAGGTTGTGGGTTCGTATGCAGTCTTTCTGCATGGAGCTTGCATGTTCTCCCCGTGCATGCGTGGGTTTCCTCCGGGTACTCTGGCTTCCTCCCACATTCCAAAAACATGACTGTCAGGTTAATTGATCAATCTAAATTGTCCTTAGGTGTGAGTGTGTGCATGGTTGTTTGTCCTGTTTGTCCTGTTTGTCCTGCCCTGTGATGGACTGGCAACCTGTCCAGGGTGTACCCCGCCTCTCACCCGTTGACAGCTGGAGATAGGCACCAGCACCCCCGCGACCCATAAAGGATTAAGCAGTTAAGAAAATGGATGGATGTTTAAAATGATCTGGATAAGAAGTTATTGATCTTTGAGCCTGTGAATATTCTCATTCATCCAGGTCATGGTTATCTCAAGGAAATTTCAATCAAATGCAACTGGACTTGGTAATTTGTCTTGGAAGACGTTTCACCTCTTATCCAAGAGGCTTCATCAGTTCATGCTCGCCGCTGACCAGTGCTGGTCCAACTAACTGGTGTGGAGACTCAGCTATTTAACCTCTTGAACAAGAATCATTATGTCATTGGATCCTTTGTGCTCCATGTCTTAACGACGGTCGTTGGCGTGCCGCCTATTGGTGGAGGTTATGTTTCGGCTTCATTAGTGCCCTGTTGTGTTATAACGACAGTCGTTGGAGTCACAGTTGTTTCTGTTATTAGAGGCTAATTTGTTTGAGTTTCCTAGGGAGGGATGAAAGTGCAGCATTGTAAATTGGAGATAGGTGATGTCTCAGGTCTCCTCCTCTGTTTAGCGATGGTTTCTCTACTTTTACATAGATGGCTTCTTTTACTCCTCTTTCAAACCATCTGTCCTCTCTGTCTAATATCTGGACATTGCTGTCCTCAAAGGAGTGGGCTTTCTCCTTGAGATGTAAATGACAGCAGAGTCAATGCATGGCGAGTTAGCTCTGCTGTGTGGGGCTATGCGTTTGTACAGTGGTTGTTTGGTTTCACCAATGTAGAGGTCCTTGCATTCTTCATTGCATTGGATTGCATACACCAGGTTGCTTTTGTGTGTGTGTGGTGTTCTGTCCTTGGGATGTACTAGTCTCTTGAGCGATAAGCTCCAACTTCTTTCACTGGAAACAGTTACCCTGTTGGCAGCTTTCCAGCTCGGCAATTCTTATCGGCTCTGACACGAAGGGAGGCGGCCTCCACCCGGTTCAAGGATGCAGTTCAGGCTCCAGTTTCTCTCAGGACCACAAGCAGATTCAGGAACGGTCTGCAGAGTTTACGCAGAACAACGGGGTTTGTTTATCGATGTTTTTTCAGTCACGTGATCAGTTGTCTGTTGGTGTTGCTTGAATGAGTTCCTCCTCGAACTCAGATGTTTCTCCTTCGCCCGCGAAGGAAAATTCTTCGATGAGGGTCTTCCCGATCAGAGCTCAAACAAAGCTCTGAATGAATGAAGCGATGTTACCGTAAGTTGCAAACCCGGCCGGGAGGGTGCTTGGCTAAGGAAGAGCAGCTGGCCGAGCAAATATATTTGTAGGTTCTGCTGGTGGTTCTTCCGGTGGAAGAGAGCAGGTTAGCGCCACCCGATGGCTGTGAGTGTGACCCATCAGATAGATGGATGGATGGATGGAGGATGGATGGTTAGTTGTTTGGACGGATGTTTGGATGGATGGATGGAGGATGGATGGTTAGTTGGTTGGATGGATGTTTGGATGGATGGATGGATGGATGGAGGATGGATGGTTAGTTGGTTGGATGGATGTTTGGATGGATGGATGGATGGATGGAAGGAAGGAAGGAAATTTAGTTGGATGTATGTTTGGTTAAATGGATGGATGGATGAACAGATGGATGGATGTTTGGATGGATGATTAATTGGGTCAGTCTGATTCTAGGGTAACTAGTTCTACTAGTTCTAGGGTTCTGGTTTTAAGGTAACTGGTTTTAGGGTAACTTGTTCTAGGGTTCTGGCTCTAGGGTAACTGGTTCTAGGGTTCTGGTTCTAGGGTAACTGGTTCTAGGGTTCTGGCTCTAGGGTAACTGGTTCTATGGTTCTGGTTCTAGGGTAACTGGTTCTAGTTCTACTAGTTCTAGGGTTCTGGTTTCAAGGTAACTGGTTTTAGGGTAAATTGTTCTACGGTTCTGGCTCTAGGGTAACTGATTCTAGGGTTCTGGTTCTAGGGTAACTGGTTCTAGGGTAACTGGTTCTAGGGTTCTGGCTCTAGGGTTCTGGTTCTAGGGTTACTGGTTCTAGGGTAACTGGTTCTAGGGTTCTGGCTCTAGGGTTCTGGCTCTAGGGTTACTGGTTCTAGGGTAACTGGTTCTAGGGTTCTGGCTCTAGGGTAACTGGTTCTAGGGTAACTGGTTCTAGGGTTCTGGCTCTAGGGTTCTGGCTCTAGGGTTACTGGTTCTAGGGTAACTGGTTCTAGGGTTCTGGTTCTAGGGTAACTGGTTCTAGGGTTCTGGTTCTAGGGTAACTTTTTCTGGTTCTACTAGTTCTAGGATTCTTGTTCTAGGAAAACTTGTTCTAAAGTTCTGGATCTGGTTCGTGGTGTGTAATCGGGTCAGTCTGTGGGGATTTTGCAATAGAAACTTTCCACCAAACTAACTTGGATGTAGTCGAGGAATCCATGACGTTGGACAGAAGTGACAGAAGATGAAAAACCCAGCGTTGGACAGCAGCTGAAAGCGTTCAGAGAGGAAACAGATCCTGATGTGTTGCTGTTCCCAGATAAACCCCAGGAATGTTTGGACGTGAGTCGGAGTATCGGAGCTGACAGAACCGGGTCAGATCCCTTCCAACTGCAGTGTTTGGGCCTGCAGACGTACGTACCTTCAGGCTGACAGCAGCTGATAGGTGGATGCTCTATGCTGATTGGTTCACCTCAGGTGTGAAGCGCCGTGGGCCAGCGCGCTCGCCACACCTGAGCAAACTCACCTCAGCTGGGTGGAAAGCAAATGCTAATGAGGTTTAAAAGTAGAAACTGGAGAAATGGCTCCGCCTGCAGCCGTGTGGTTCAGCCTCTGGAGCTGGGACCCTACGTGGGACGCTATTGGACGATCATTGTTCTAAATGTTTCAGCTCCAACCTGTAAGACGTTTGTCTAGAACATAAGCCTCCTGGTTCTGGATCCATCCATGTCCAAGTGTAGAACACCAGTAGGACTAACTGGTTTTCTGATTGGTTGAACACATTCAAAACTATCAGCAGTTTGAATTCTGGGGTTTTCTTTCCTCCATTGAAAACAGGACAAATATAACCTCTAAGATGCAGCTCTAAACGTAACTCAGACGCAAAAATTGACTTTTTCCTGTTGTTGCTGTGACATTTTTCTGATGCTAGAGGACACATCTTAAGAAAATTTAGCTCAAAATTACATTTCTGAGTATTTCTGCCTTCATATCTCAGTGCGTCTGTAGCAGACACTAAAACGCAGCTTAAAACAGACTACTTTTGTGACGTAGAAACTTCACTAGGCGGGCCACAAGCTGCTGCTCCGCTCCAACCACGGATACAAATATAACTGATAACATAGCGAGCACTTTTACGAACAAAGACACACCTACACAGATCCGCATGAGATAGAATATACGACTTACCCCGTCGTAGTCCAATAAACAAGACAAAACCGATCCATCAGGAATAAAAACTTTCTTTTTACATTCATAAGTGTCTGATTAAAGCCCTCCAATAAATGGTTTCCCCAAAACATTGATAAAGCCCATAAAAAACCTAATAAACTGCGAAAATAAGCCTCTCTGTTTCCAAAGACGTCTCAATACCGTTCTGATACATCCATTTAACATTTAAAAAAAGTTAAATCAAATATATTTAAAAGGAATAAAAATGTATATACTGTACCTTTTTGATCTCATTTTTTTAAAAATTCTATTTAAAACTTTGAATTAAATAAAAATCTAATGTAAAATTTGAAGTTTATTTTATTTTAACGTTTCTATTTTTTTTGAGCTTCAGATTGTCTCATAAAATATTAACAATATTACCTCTGATTGATACAGATGTTAAAACTGATGAAAATGTGAATATTTCTTCATTTTATTTAGTTTGGTTTCAGTATAGATTATTTAAATATTTTCAATTGTTTCATGTTTGTGTAGTAGCTATTTATTTTATTAATAATTTTTCAAATACATTTCTATTTTTACTTATAATAATATTACAAAAAATGTAAATCAAACACATGTAAAGGAATACAAATGCATATAATGTACCAAGCAATGTTCATTATATTTAAAATGCTTTTTAACATTCATTGTTTGTTGTTAATATTGCTACAATTTGATGCTTTAGTTTAACGTTTCTATTTTATTTGCGCTTCAGATTTTCTCAGCTAATATTAACAATGACCTCTGATGAATGAACTCTGCCTAATTTCGCAGATTAGACCAGATCTATATAGAAACGCTGTTATTGTTGGTAATGGTCTTAACAGACACCAAAATCTAATTATGGCCCCATATAACTTTGACCTGACTAGATCTATTAATAAAACAGGATGTTTTATGGATGAAACAGGTTGGAATCTTTAGAATGCTGGGAAAGTTTTTTTTACAGTTAAATTCAGTTTTAAAAGTCACAACGTCAGTCTAACGGTTCTGCCTGGTTCTGGTCCAGTTTCGTTCTTCTCTCTTCTAGTTATAAACTTTTAATTATTTGACTGTTGACATGGAACGTCTTTCGTCCTTGCAGCTCTCGGCCCTCCATGTGTTTTTAATAAAGCCAATAATTTTTTAACCTGTGATCATTCCTCCCATGTTGCTCCGTGTTTGTGTCCAGACTCCGTCACCATCCACCCTCAGGGCCCTTCCTGTTATCAGCGGATTACGTAACGTTTCTCCAGCGTCGCCGTCGCCTGGCCGTGGCTTTCTGCAGCGTAAACACTTTAAAGTTGCTCTGCGGCTGAATGTCGGGTAAAGGTTGAGCCGCGTCTCCGGCATGTCGGCGCAGTCTGAAGTTCCTTACAGGATCAAACCTCTAATCCCGGCAGATGATTACATAGCATTTAGCTGGCCTTTCTGTCGGAGGAGAGCCTCGGCTGTGTGCGTCTCCGCGGGTTATGTAAGCTGGATCATGTCAGGACTCTTCCCTGCTGACACAATCAATGTCAGCTAATGCTCTCGCTGTTTGCTTTTCAGCGCCGTTCCGAGTGTCGATGTTTCCGTCCGTTGCAAACACCTCCAACATTCAGAGGAGGCTTTTATCCAGAGAGAAACAGCCGACCTGCGCTGAGTGAAGCTAACCTTTAATGGTTCTCTTGGAGGGGAAGGCTTTGTTTCGGCCCGACATCCTGATTTATGTTTGGGTGGCCGGGCTGATTCTGTTTTCACCAGACATCTCCCACTTATTTCATTTCCAGTAGCGCTGGGTACAGGGAACACCTTTTAGATGACAAAGCAGCTGTTTCCGCACATTTTCAGGGTGCTTTGTCTCGTTTTGCTGAAAGGAGAAAATAGAAGTAGTTTGGAGGAAAGTCCTAACTCTGCTGAACCTCGTTTAGGTCGGAGGTCAATGTCCTCTGGAGGTCCGTCTCCGGCCCAAGTTTGAGTATATCTGTGATGATAGGAGGAGGTTCACGGCTCTCTGGAGGTTCTAAAACAGAACCTGTGGACCATTTATCCTCTAGATCAAACCCTTTCAGTATAACTGCTCTTATTGGGATGTAGATAAAACTGAGCTGTGGCCCAGTCGTCTGCTGGAAGTCCATCTTTGCTCAGGGGCACTGGGGCAGGGCTGGGGAGGCCCAGAATGGGAATTTTAATGACAAAAACAATAAATGTTGGTTGGATGTTCATTAAAACATAATCAGAGATGCTTTTAATAAGTTAAAACAGGAAGTACGAAGTCTGAGAACGTCTTTCCTTTATGATCATCTCTGCAGCAGCCTGCAGTCTCCTCTCTATTTGTGTGTGTGTGTGTGAGTGTAGTAACGGGTGTGTGTTTTGGTGCTTACTCATTATATCTGCCTGGTTGTGACAAAAATAATCATGCGTCTTCCTCACATAGTCATCCTCTCTCTGCTGATGTTACTGTTATTAGTGAGTGCTGATGTCAACATCCTCGTTCAAGAGCCTACGGCACACACACACACACACACACACACACACACGCACACACACACATAATGATTAAAATGTGGCTGCTGGTCAGAATCGTGTTTCTCTGTCCTCCACTAGTAAATCAGAGACTCTGTTCTGCAGAAAGTCACAGGAACTTAAAGACTATTAACACAGCAGTAGGACTGGATCTGGGAACTAGATCTTCTGCCCTGGACAGTAGGTCTACAGACCATGATCTATAGACCAGGATCTATGGACCAGGACTTACAGACCAGAACATATAGACCAGGATCTACAGACCAGGATCTATAGACCAGGATTTATAGACCAGGATCTATAGACCAGGATTTATAGACCAGAACTTATAGACCAGGATCTACAGACCAGAACTTGTAGACTAGGATCTATAGACCAGGATTTATAGACCAGGATCTACAGACCAGGATCTATAGACCAGGATTTATAGACCAGGATCTATAGACCAGGATCTATAGACCAGGATCTATAGACCAGGATTTATAGACCAGGATCTATAGACCGGGATTTATAGACCAGAACTTATAGACCAGGATCTACAGACCAGAACTTGTAGACTAGGATCTATAGACCAGGTCCTACAGACCAGGATCTATAGACCAGGATCTATAGACCAGGATCTATAGACCAGGATCTATAGACTAGGATCTATGGACCAGAACTTACAGACCAGAACATATAGACCAGGATCTACAGACCAGGATCTATAGACCAGGATCTATAGACCAGGATTTATAGACCAGGATCTATAGACAGAACTTATAGACCAGGATCTATAGACCAGGATCTATAGACCAGGATTTATAGACGGATCTATGACCAGGATTATAGACCAAACTTATAGACCAGGATCTACAGACCAGAACTTGTAGACTAGGATCTATAGACTAGGATCTATAGACCAGGATTTATAGACCAGGATCTATAGACCAGGATCTATAGACCAGGATCTATAGACCAGGATCTATAGACCAGGATCTATAGACTAGGATCTATAGACCAGGATTTATAGACCAGGATCTATAGACCAGAACTTATAGACCAGGATCTATAGACCAGGATTTATAGACCAAGGATCTATAGACCATGATCTATAGACTAGGATCTATGGACCAGAACTTACAGACCAGAACATATAGACCAGGATCTACAGACCAGGATCTATAGACCAGGATCTATAGACCAGGATTTATAGACCAGGATCTATAGACCAGAACTTATAGACCAGGATCTACAGACCAGGATCTATAGACCAGGATTTATAGACCAGGATCTATAGACCAGGATTTATAGACCAGAACTTATAGACCAGGATCTACAGACCAGAACTTGTAGACTAGGATCTATAGACCAGGATTTATAGACCAGGATCTATAGACCAGGATCTATAGACCAGGATCTATAGACCAGGATTTATAGACCAGAACATTATAGACCAGGATCTACAGACCAGAACCTTGTTGACTAGGATCTATAGACCAGGATTTATAGACCAGGATCTACAGACCAGGGAATCTATAGACCAGGATCTATAGGCCAGGATTTTATAGACCAGGATCTTATGGGACACAGAGCTTATAGAACAGGATCTATAGACCAGGGATTTATACGACCAAGGATCGATTAGACCATGATTCTATAGCTAGGATCTATGCGGACCAGGATCTATAGACTAGGATCTATAGACCAGGATTTATTAGGACCAGGATCTATAGACCAGAACTTATAGACCCAGGATCTATAGACCAGGATTTATAGACCAAGGATCTATAGACCATGATCTATAGACTAGGATCCTATGGGACCAGAAACTTACAGACCAGAACATATAGACCAGGATCTACAGACCAGGATCTATAGACCAGGATCTATAGACCAGAACTTATAGACCAGGATCTATAGACCAGGATTTATAGACCAAGGATCGATAGACCATGATCTATACACCAGGATCTACAGACCAGGATCTATAGACTAGGATCTATAGACCAGGATTTATAGACCAGGGATCTATAGACCAGAACTTATAGACCAGGATCTATAGACCAGGATTTATAGACAAGGATCTATAGACATGATCTATAGACTAGGATCTTTGGACCAGAACTTAAAGACCCAGAACATATTAGACCAGGATCTACAGACCAGGATCTATAGACAGGATCTATGACCAGGATTTATAGACAGGATCTATAGACCAGGAAACTTATAGAACGGGATCTACAGACCAGGATCTATAGACCAGGATTTTTTAGAACAGGATCTATAGACCGGATTTATAGACCAGAACTTATAGACAGGATCTACAGACCAGAACTTGTAGACTAGGATCTATAGACCAGGATTCTTAGAGACCAGGATGTATAGACCCAGGATCTATAGACCAGGACTCTATAGACCAGGATTTATAGACCAGGATCTATAGACCAGGATTTATAGACCAGAACTTATAGACCAGGATCTATAGACCAGGATTTATAGACCAGGATCTATAGACCAGGATTTATAGACCAAGGATCGATAGACCATGATCTATAGACTAGGATCTACAGACCAGGATCTATAGACTAGGATCTATAGACCAGGATTTATAGACCAGGATCTATAGACCAGGATTTATAGACCAAGGATCGATAGACCATGATCTATAGACTAGGATCTACAGACCAGGATCTATAGACTAGGATCTATCAGACCCAGGATTTATAGCACCAGGATCTTATAGACCAGAATACTTATAGACCCAGGATCTATTGAACCAGGATTTATAGACCAAGGATCTATAGAACCCATGGAGTCTATAGACCTGGATCTTATGGACCAGAATTACAGACCAGAACATATGGACCAGGATCTACAGACCAGGATCTATAGACCCAGGATCTATAGACCAGGATTTATAGGACCAGGATCTATAGACCAGAGATTTATAGAACTGGATCTATAGACCAGGATTTATAGACCAAAGGACTCGATAGACCATGAATCTATAGACTAGGATCTATGGGACCAAGGATCTATAGACTAGGATCTATAGACCAGGGATTTATAGGACCAGGATCTATAGACCAGAACCCTTATAGACCCAGGATTATAGACCAGGATTTATAGACAAAGGGATCTATAGACCATGATCTATAGACTAGGGATCTATGACCAGAACTTACAGACCAGAACATATAGACCAGGATCTACAGACCAGGATCTATAGACCAGGATCTATAGACCAGAACTTATAGACCAGGATCTATAGACCAGGATTTATAGACCAAGGATCGATAGACCATGATCTATAGACCAGGATCTACAGACCAGGATCTATAGACTAGGATCTATAGACCAGGATTTATAGACCAGGATCTATAGACCAGAACTTATAGACCAGGATCTATAGACCAGGATTTATAGACCAAGGATCTATAGGACCATGATCTATAGACTAGGATCTATGGACCAGAACTTACAGACCAGAACATTTAGACCAGGATCTACAGACCAGGATCTATAGACCAGGATCTATAGACCCAGGGATTTATAGACCAGGATCTATAAACCAGAAACTTATAGACCAGGGATCTATAGACCAGGGATTTATAGGACCAAGGATCGATAGGACCATGATCTATAGACCCAGGATCTACAGGACCAGGATCTATAGACTAGGATCTATAGACCCAGGATTTATAGACCAGGATCTATAGACCAGAACTTATAGACCAGGATCTATAGACCAGGATTTATAGACCAAGGATCTATAGACCATTGATCTATAAACTAGGATCTTATGGACCAGAACTTTCAAAGACCAGTAAAATATAGACCCAGGATCTACATGACCCGGATCTATAGACCAGGATCTATAGACCAGGATTTTATAGACCAGGATCTATAGACCAGAACTTATAGACCAGGATCTACAGACCAGGATCTATAGACCAGGATTTATAGACAGGATCTATAGACCACGGATTTTATAGACCAGAACTTATAGACCAGGATATACAGACCAGAACTTGTTAGACTAGGGATCTATAGACCAGGATTTATAGACCAGGATCTATAGACCCAGGATCTATAGACCAGGATCTATAGACCAGGATTTATAGCACCAGGATCTATAGACCAGGATTTTATAGACCAGAACTTATAGACCAGGGATCTATAGACCAGGATTTATAGACCAAGGATCTATAGACCCATGATCTATAGACTAGGATCTATGGACCAGAACTTAAAGGACCAGAACATATAGACCCAGGATTACAGACCAGGAATCTATAGACAGGATCTATAGACCAGGATTTATAGACCAGGATCTATAGACCAGAACTTATAGCCCAGGGATCTACAGACCAGGATCTATAGACCAGGATTTATAGACCAGGATCTATAGACCAGGATTTATAGACCAGAACTTATAGACCAGGATCTACAGACCAGATAACTTGTAGACTAGGATCTATAGGACGCAGGATTTATAGACCAGGATCTATAGACCAGGATCTATAGACCAGGATTCTATAGACCAGGATTTATAGACCAGGATCTATAGACAGGATTTATAGACCAGAACTTATAGACCAGGGATCTACAGAACCAGAAATCTTGTAGACTAGTGATCTATAGGACCAGGATCTACAGACCAGGATTATTGACCAGGATCTATTAGACCAGGATCTCATAGACCACGGGAATCTATAGACCAGGATTTATAGACTCAGGAATCTATAGACCAGAACTTATAGACCAGGATCTACAAACCCAGGACTCTATAGACCCAGGATTTATAGACCACGGATCTATAGACCCAGGATTTATAGACCAGAAACTTATAGACCAGGATCTACAGGCCAGAAACTTGTAGACTAGGGATCTATTAGACCAGGATTTATAGACCAGGATCTACAGACCAGGATCTATAGACCAGGATCTATAGACCAGGATTTATAGACCAGGATCTATAGACCAGAGCTTATAGACCAGGATCTATAGACCAGGATTTATAGACCAAGGATCGATAGACCATGATCTATAGACTAGGATCTATGGACCAGGATCTATAGACTAGGATCTATGGACCAGGATCTATAGACTAGGATCTATAGACCAGGATTTATAGACCAGGATCTATAGACCAGAACTTATAGACCAGGATCTATAGACCAGGATTTATAGACCAAAGGGATCTATAGACCATGATCTATAGACTAGGATCTATGGACCCAGAACCTTACAGACCAGAACATATAGACAGGATCTACAGACCAGGATCTATAGACCAGGATCTATAGGACCAGAACTTATAGACCAGGATCTATAGACCAGGACTTTTATAGACCACAGGATCGACTAGACCATGAATCTATACACCAGGTATTACAGACCCAGCATCTATAGACTAGGATCTAGTAGACCAGCGATTTATAGACCAGTATCTATAGACCAGAACTTATAGACCAGGATCTATAGACCAGGATTTATAGACCAAGGATCTATAGACCATGATCTACAGACTAGGATCTATGGACCAGAACTTACAGACCCAGAAACTATTTAGACCAGGATCTACAGACCAGGATCTATAGACAGGCATCCTATAGACCAGGATTTATAGACCTGGATCTTATAGACCAGAACTTATAGACCAGGATCTATAGGACCATGGATTTATAGACCAAGGATCGATAGACCATGATCTATAGACACAGGATCTACCAGACCAGGATCTATAGACTAGGATATATAGACAGGATTTATAGACCAGGATCTATAGACCAGAAACTTATCAGACCAGGATTATAGACCAGGATTTATAGACCAAGGATCTATAGACCATGATCTATAGACTAGGATCTATGGACCAGAACTCTTACAGACCAGAACATATAGACCAGGATCTACAGACCAGGATCATATAGACCAGGATCTATAGGCTGGATTTATAGACCCAGGATCTATAGACCAAGAACTTATAGGACCAGGATCTACAGACCAGAGATCTATAGACCAGGGATTTATAGACCAGGATCTATAGACCAGGATTTATAGACCAGAACTTATAGACCAGGATCTACAGACCAGAACTTCGTAGAGTAAGGATCTATAGACCAGAACTTATAGACCAGGATCTACAGACCAGAACTTACAGACCAGGATCTATAGACCAGGATCTATAGACCAGAACTTATAGACCAGGATCTATAGACCAGGATTTATAGACCAGGATCTATAGACCAGGATTTATAGACCAGGATCTATAGACCAGAACTTACAGACCAGAACCTATAGACTAGGATCTATAGACCAGAACTTATAGACCAGGATCTATAGACCAGAACTTACAGACCAGGATCTATAGACCAGGATCTATAGACCAGAACTTACAGACCAGGATCTATAGACCAGGATTTATAGACCAGGATCTATAGACCAGAACTTACAGACCAGAACTTATAGACCAGGATCTATAGACCAGAACTTATAGACCAGGATCTATAGACCAGGATCTATAGACCAGGATCTATAGACCAGAACTTATAGACCAGGATCTATAGACCAGAACTTATAGACCAGGATCTATAGACCAGGATCTATAGACCAGGATCTATAGACCAGGATCTATAGACCAGGATTTATAGACCAGGATCTATAGACCAGAACTTATAGACCAGGATCTATAGACCAGGATCTATAGACCAGGATCTATAGACCAGGATCTATAGACCAGGATCTATAGACCAGGATTTATAGACCAGGATCTATAGACCAGAACTTATAGACCAGGATCTATAGACCAGAACTTATAGACCAGGATCTATAGACCAGAACTTATAGACCAGGATCTATAGACCAGGATCTATAGACCAGGATCTATAGACCAGAACTTATAGACCAGGATCTATAGACCAGGATCTATAGACCAGGATCTATAGACCAGGATTTATAGACCAGGATCTATAGACCAGGATTTATAGACCAGGATCTATAGACCAGGATCTATAGACCAGAACTTATAGACCAGGATCTATAGACCAGGATTTATAGACCAGGATCTATAGACCAGAACTTATAGACCAGGATTTATAGACCAGGATCTATAAACCAGAACTTATAGATCTAGACCAGGATCTATAACTATAGACCAGGATCTATAGACCAGAACTTATAGACCAGGATCTATAGACCAGGATCTATAGACCAGGATCTATAGACCAGGATTTATAGACCAGGATCTATAGACCAGAACTTACAGACCAGGATCTATAGACCAGGATCTATAGACCAGAACTTATAGACCAGGATCTATAGACCAGGATTTATAGACAAGGATCTATAGACCAGAACTTACAGACCAGAACCTATAGACTAGGATCTATAGACCAGAACTTATAGACCAGGATCTATAGACCAGGATCTATAGACCAGGATCTATAGACCAGGATTTATAGACCAGGATCTATAGACCAGGATTTATAGACCAGAACTTATAGACCAGGATCTATAGACCAGAACTTATAGACCAGGATCTATAGACCAGAACTTACAGACCAGAACTTATAGACCAGGATCTATAGACCAGAACTTATAGACCAGGATCTATAGACCAGGATCTATAGACCAGGATCTATAGACCAGAACTTACAGACCAGGATCTATAGACCAGAACTTATAGACCAGGATCTATAGACCAGAACTTATAGACCAGGATCTATAGACCAGGATCTATAGACCAGGATCTATAGACCAGAACTTACAGACCAGGATCTATAGACCAGAACTTATAGACCAGGATCTATAGACCAGAACTTACAGACCAGAACCTATAGACCAGGATCTATAGACCAGAACTTACAGACCAGGATCTATAGACCAGAACTTATAGACCAGGATCTATAGACCAGAACTTATAGACCAGGATCTATAGACCAGAACTTATAGACCAGGATCTATAGACCAGAACTTATAGACCAGAATCTATGAACCAGGATTTATTAACTGGTACATATAAACCAGGACTGAAACCTTTTAAATCTCACAATTTGTCTCCTTTTTAAGCTGAGTTGCATAAAGCAGTGTATTTTGCTGCTATGTGACGGTTTTGGTTTGAGGGAAGCAGCTGCTGCTGCTGATGTCTGACAGCTGAGCTGAGTTCATCTTCGTTACCATCAGTTTGACTGACGTCACAACAGCAGAAACACCGGGAGAAACATGACAGCTGGTCAAAATCAGAGCAAAAACATGACATAATAGGAAAAAAATAATAATACAAAACTGAACACATTGGCATTAATTTACTGACCTTTCCGGAATCTGAAGGTTTGTGTATTTATTTGGAAATTATCCAGTAGATTTGCCAGGTGGGAACTCCGGTTAAGTCATGCTGATTGATTCAGAATCCAGCTCTTCCCTCCATCTTTACTCTCTGAGGAGAACGGACGGTCCGACGTTTCTATCCCTGCCCTGCATCATCAACATCATCAGAACCCAGGGAGCAGTCCGTGATCATGTGGAGCAGCTAATCAACGCCCTGCAGAGCTAATGAGGCCCGAGGAGAGGATTATCCACGAGGTTTCACCTCAGCACACACACAGTCATCTCTCCATACACAGCAATGCTAAAACATGCTAACACACACACAGGCTATCTGAAACAAACACTAATAGTCAGAGCGGTTCTGCTGGACTCTGAATGTTGACTTTAGTCTCTCAGATCTTTGTGGGGGTTCTTGGTCCAACTCTTCTCTCCATCTTTGCTTCTTTATCCAGCTTCTATCGCCTTCGTCTTTTAGCTAAATCCTTCTTCCTGACTTGATCAACCCCGTTCTCTCCTACCTCCGGTGATTTGCTTCACAGTAGATATGCTGTTCATCGGAAGCAACTCAGCATTTTTTCTCCAAAAAGTTCTACTTTGGTCTCATCTGACTGCTTGAAATTCTCCCAATCTTCCTCCGGATCATCCAGACGCTTTCTGGCGTACATTAGATGGGCATGGACGTGTGCGGGCTTAAGCAGGGGGACCTTTCGAGCGCTGCAGGATTTTAAGCCATGACTACGTAGATGTTACTGTGGTCCCAGCTCTCTTCACGTCATTGACCAGTTCCCTCCCCCCTTTAATTCCTTGAATTAACAAAATTTTTTAAATGACATGTGAGTATTTTATTATTATTATTGGCGTATTGTGTTGATATGATTATAAATTCATAAATTGTCTGTGGGAAATCTTCCTTCCTGTCCGCTTGGGAAGTCAGCTCGCTGTGTTCGGTGCAGTTAAATAAATGCGCCGTATTTATGTTGATTTATGCGCGTTGGCTCACTGCTTCAGTACATTTCATGGTGGGTTAATGCAAAATTATTCGGTTAAAGTGATGTTTTCAGACCTGAAATAGTGCTAACTCATTAGCGGATGTAGCAGTGTAGACCTTCACAATAAGAGCGTTCATTTCCCGATTTGATGAACTGGGGTTTCATCTGAGTGTTGACTTGTGCGAAAATGGTAAATTGTGAGATTTGATTACTAAATCTATATTGCATTTGATTTATGTGATGTTTAACAGACTGCTGATATCCACATGTTAAGTTTATGCATATATTTTGGTTACTTTTCCTAACTTAGTTGTGTTTGATATTTTTAATATGAGACCACACATACATTGTGAATGTGATTGTGGAGTTCAATACAAAAACTAATGTGATTACTACTGTATTCAATAAAAAAAGAGCAACTACATCTGGATTTGTCCTTTATTTACGCCGAAAATTGTAGTTTTTTGGTCATATTTAGGAATGGGGACTAACTGACAGCTACCCTGTGATTAATTAGATCAATATTTGTAATCGTTTTCATATCCCTACTAAAGGAAAAAGACAAAAAAGGGTTTTAGACGAAGTTTGTATGTTTTCCATTCTTTAAGCCCAGTTTCAAAGATTATTTAAGCACGGGTACTGTTTCAAAAATCCCGTTTTGGCATGGCTATTAGATAAAACCTAAACGATACCCATCCCTAGTCATGCGGCAGCACGTGTGACACCTAGCAAAATGGTGTGGGGCTCCATGCCAACCGAAGCGTTTCTGCAGCGGTCAGTGCTGCTGCTGCAGCTGCAGCTGAACTCCCACCGGCTCTTAGAGAAGCCGTAGATGCAGTTATAGGAGATGACACGGCGGCGTGTGCACGTCGGGGTGAACCTAAGCCAGGATGAAACGTCTCACCCTTTGGCACACTCTGCCCTTCTTTTCTGTCTCTGTTCACCTGAGTGTGTTTCCACATTAAGGTGCTCCTGGTTTTACTCTAAGCTGCAGTCAGATGTCACGGCTGATGATCATTATGGATATTAGAGGGACATTGGAGCTCAGGGTCATTTCTCTACGGTTACCTCAAGATTCGTTCATCAAAGTGTTGAATTTTGATTCTTGGATAATCATGAATCAGACTGAAATGTTCTTTTCCTGCTGCTGAAGACATTGGAAAGTGGATATCAGCTGCAGATCCTTTAGATATTTCACGTCTCAGGCTAGGGATGCAACAATGCCACTTTATTTGAAACCGATACGATACCGATACTTGGGTCTGAATAAATTCCCAATAGTACAAATACAGATACACAAAAATACACTAAATTGGAAGATTTTGCAACAAATGATGGTAAATATTTACTATCTAGCACGGATGCTCTCCTTTATGAAGCTATTGAAGGGATTATTGATCAACCCCGTTCTCTCCTCCCTCCAGTGATTTGCTTCACTTTAGGTGTTCTTTGCAACTCAGCATTAGTTCTCCAAAAAGTTCTACTTTGGTCTCATCTGACTGCTTGAAATTCTCCCAGTCCTCCGGATCATCCAGACGCTTTCTTGTGTACATTAGATGGGCATGGACGTGTGCGGGCTTAAGCAGGGGGACCTTTCGAGCGCTGCAGGATTTTAAGCCATGACTACGTAGATGTTACTGTGGTCCCTGCTATCTTCACGTCATTGACCAGTTCCCTCCGCCCCTTAATTACTTGAATTAACTAAATTTCTTTAACGCAATAAACCCTTTAATAAGCCTCGCCTCGGGGGTCAGTGC
Source organism: Apricaphanius iberus (assembly GCA_028564705.1). NCBI lineage: Eukaryota > Metazoa > Chordata > Actinopteri > Cyprinodontiformes > Aphaniidae > Apricaphanius > Apricaphanius iberus. The sequence goes on along the minus strand of JAPXFQ010000824.1, from coordinate 132,594 downwards.
CCACTGCTTAACTGCATCTAGACACTGACTGCCTAGGCTGGGAGACGGGGGTGTCTGGCAGCATTTTCATGTCCCACCCTTCTGTTTTAAGTAAACATTAGAACAACACGTAACAACACCCCGTTCGAGCAGGAGGACAGAGGCTAGGGGTCTTTCCACACCCCTGAACATTCAACAATGAGGGGTTGGGGTCCGGGAGGTTTATCAGGCAGTCTGGTCAGGGACCTGGTGTGGTGGGCTACTCTTGGGGGCTTTGGAGGTCTGCTTGTCCCCATCCTGGTGGGCATGAGTGTACAGCATCTGTTTTTTGGTGTCCTGATGTGTTGGTGAGAATGTGTGTACGCAAAAGGGAGGGTACGTGTAATTGTGTCTGTGTATCTCTGTCTACTTGTCAGGTTGGGTCTTCAGCTGCCCTCTGGCTTGGCGCATCTCAGGCCCCAAATCCAGTGGGGGCCTTTTTCCCCTCCGTCAATCCCTGCCGGTGACTGATGCCCCTGCCCGCTGTTGCATTGGTGGCTCTCGATGTCTGGGGGCCCGGATGCCGCCCTGGTGCATGGGTGGGCCGGTGTGTCGGGCGGCCGATGTTTCAGGCCGGCGTCCTCCTTGGGTTGGTTGGGGCAGTTCTTACGGGGGTGCCAGTTTTGAATAGAATGTTGGTGCCGTTCAGTGGATTGGCGGGGGTTGGCTCTGCCGCCTGGGCCTGCTGCCGGTTCTGTGTGTTCCCCTGCCTGGTGAGTTCATTTGGGTGTTTGTCTGGCATTGGTTTGGTGCCTGGTCTTGGCTGGAATGTAGGCGGTGTGGATTGGCCGGGGGGGGAGGGGGGGAGGGGGGGTTGCGTGTGTTGTCCATCGGCTGCAGGTCTTTCTTTCTTCTGTTTTGTTGTCTCGTTTTCGTGTCCATGATTTCAAGACATGAAACCCACCGTAATCTTTAATAAAGATTTCATACATACATATAAAGTGGATTACCATAGCAAAGCTGTAGAACTCTGCTTTAGAAAGTATATCTGTTGGGCTTATACTTGGTACTCAGACACCAATTCTGAAAAAAATAAACTTTTTAGGAATTTTATTCACAAGATAAAGTAAATTAAACTGTAGTGATGGTGAGTGAAAGGAAAAATAAGATGGCCAAATGATGCCTAGAGCTTTCTGTTGTTAGCGTCTCTGTTTGGTTTGAAGCTGCGCTAGAGACTGATCCTCGTATTTTCTGTTCCTCAGGTCTTCTCAGGGATCTTCACGGCAGAGATGGTGCTGAAGATCATCGCTCTGGATCCGTACTACTACTTCCAGACCGGCTGGAACATCTTCGACAGCATCATAGTCTGCCTCAGCCTCATGGAGCTCGGCCTGTCTGACGTGGAGGGGCTTAGCGTTTTGCGCTCCTTCAGGCTGGTACGTTCTCAGATATCCTGCATCCTTCCTCCTGATATTTTAAGCTAATGATAACATGCTAATTAGCATTAGCATAATAGCTCATGTTAGCATTAGCTCCTTTTGAATTTCCCAAAAATTTGTAGGTCTTATTATTATTATTATTATTATTATTATTGGGGTCTGCCCTAGCAATGGGAGGTAGTAATCTAGACAGCATTAGCATGTTAGAATTCTAGCTATTTTTTTTGAATTTTGATTAACTTTTTCTCATGATTTTTAAACGAATGCTAACATGCTAATTAGCATTAGCAATAGTTTGTGTTAGAATTTTAGCTAATTTCCTGAATTTGCTTAATTTCTTTGTACAGATTATTTCGAAGCTAATGAAAGCAAGTTAGTTAGCATTAATTTGCTAAATTTGCTGAACCCAATTCGGCAACAGGACCCCGATTGGGAGTTTGATTGATTACCAAGCACGTGGCAGTCCCCTTTTGAATTTCTAAAAATGTTCTGGTATTATTATTATTATTATTGAGGACTGCCCACAATTCCCCTTTTTCCAAAATGTAAACACTCAGCAAACAAACTCTCAATCTAAACAATAGGACTACACGCTCTTATTGTGAAGTTGGGCGTCTACACAGCTACTTCCTCTATGTGCTAATAGTTACTGCTAACTATTAGCAGCAATTTAAGTCCGAAAACATAACTTAAACTGAATAATGCGCATTTTTAAATGCAGCCGTACCTTACTATGAAATGTACTCAAGCTATACAGTGACCCAACATGCATAATTCCACATTGATACAGCGCTTTTTATTATCGTTTTACTGCTTATAGGTATTCATATTTAGCTGATAACAGGTCCGAGCTATTTTACCTCAAGCTTCTCCCGCTGTTTTTCTCTCAAACGGTGTTTAGAGTGATATAACAAAATTATTATTTTTTTATTTCTGCATTTTGTGTCTCTTTTCGTTTGTCTCCATTTCCCGGGGTTTGTCGCTACCCGTGTGCCTGCTGTAGGCAGACACACGCATTTCTACGGCTGTACGTCTCCGAGCACGCATCAGAGCGTATTACGAAATCACGTTAGGGCAAGCACTCCCCATGCCCATTGAAATGCATTTAGAGGTCCAAACTTTGAAAAAAAAATCTCACAATGTAACTCTATGAGAGCGACTGACTGAGATCGCCCCAACGGGGCGGGGTTTTAGGTTGGAGAGTGATAGTCAGGCTGTTGATTGGACAATGATATACAGACTTGGAATGGCAATATTAGACTCTTTTTCTCCTCTCTTTTTTTCTGTGTGACTCAAGGAGGGCGATGCACTATCGCCCATCATGGACCAGCCGCCCCTGCATGCTAGGCAGCATAAGAATGTTAGCATTCTACCTGTTTTTTTAAATTTTGATTAACTTTTCCTTCTGATTTTTTAAGATAATGATAACATCCGACTTAGCATTACTACAATAGCTCATGTTAGCATTTGAGCTAATTTCCGAAGTTTGCTTAATTTCTTTGTATTGATTATTTTAAAGCTAATAAAAGCAAGCTAGTTAGCATTAATTTCCTGTATTCGCTGAACCAAGTCGGCAACACAATTGGGGGTCGAACTGATTACCTACCATATGGCGGGCCTCTTTTGAATTTCCCAAAATTTACAAGGTTTTATTATTATTATTATTATTATTATTATTATTATTATTATTATTATTATTATTATTATTATTATTATTATTTTTAGGGCCTGCCCAAGCAATGGGAGTTAGCATGCTATGCAACAGTACCATGTCAGCATTTTAGCAAATTTTTTAATTTTGATGATTTTTTTTAAGCAAATGGTAGCATGCTAATTAGCATCAGCATAGTTGCTTATGTTAGTATTTTAGCTAATTTCCTTATTTTGCTGAAGTTTTTGGAACTGATTAATTTGAAGCTGATGAAAGTAAGCTAGTTAGCATTAATTTGCCAAACTTACTGAACCCAAGTGAGCAACAGAACCTCAGATTGTGGGTTGGAGTGATTGTGCATCATGTTACAGGCCCATCGACCTTCAGGTAGAGGAGGTTCTACAGAGTTCTCTCAGATGGGCTTTGGACTAAAGAGTGACAAACTTTTTGGATTTATCAGTAAAACTAAAATTAAATAAAAAACACTGAACAGCTGTGCTGTCTGTCTCACAAATTTTGTGTTTGTGGCGGAAAGCTCCAGGTTCAAAAAGTTTTGTCTGACCAATGTCCACCCATGTTTCTGACCTCAGCTGCGTGTCTTCAAGCTGGCCCGCTCCTGGCCAACCCTCAACACCCTGATCAAGATCATCGGGAACTCCATGGGCGCCCTGGGCAACCTCACGCTGGTCCTCGCCATCATCGTCTTCATCTTCGCCGTGGTGGGCATGCAGCTGTTTGGGAAGAACTACCAGGTGAGCCTCCAGGTTTATTATAGACCAATTTACAAAAAAGGAGAAAACATTAAATGATGACACATGAAACTTAATGAAAGCGATATCCTGCGCTCAAGAAATCATTACAAACTGGAACTACAAGTGACCGTCAAGTCTTTATATCAATCAGAAATACAGTTTCAACACAGATTCGTAAGACTAAAGCAATTTTTTAAAATCAAAACAATACAAAGGTCAAACGGGAATGGTAAATGGATACAGGAAAATTTGAATGTTCTGTTAGGACAAAATAAAGGTGACACATTTACAGACTTAGAACTTTAAATAAATGGTACACTAACTGATAATTTGGATATTATTGTTAATAATTTCAATAAATGTTTTATTAGTTCAGTGAAGAAATTAACAATGCCTTAATATCCCATATAACTCTTTGGACAAAACTAAACCAATACTTCATATATACAGTATTTATCTGCTCCGGATGTATTTAAGCGAATTCCGTCCCTAAAAAGCTCTAGAGCCAAAGACAAATTTGGCTTCACGAATGATTTTTTTAAAGCTGCATAAGGAGGTTAATCTCATATGTTTATCTATAAAAAAGAGAAAGGTCCAGTCAATATGGAAGATTGCAAGGGTTATCCCCGTCTTTAAGACGGGTGACGAAACAAAATTAGAACATTTTCGACCATCTTACCTATAATAAAAAAAAATTGCTGAAAGATGGGTTACGATGCAGTTAATTGAACATTTAAACAGTAACAAAACACCACTCCTACTCAATGCAATTTGGATTTCATTAGCCTCATTCTACAGAAACAGTATCCTGTTAGTTCATCCAGAATTTAAAGTCTTTTAGACCATTTTGTTGATTATGTTTTCCTTGATTCGAAACGAGCGTTTGATACCATTAACCATAAGACGCTTCACGCTAAATTAACTTACTTTAACTTCTCTAAAAGTTTCCTCGATTATCTTATCTGTCAAATAGAAAATAAGCAATAAAAATATTTAGCTTTCATGGAAGGAGTTCCGCAAAGTTCAGTACTAGGTCCGTTATTATTTTCCTTATATGTTTATAATTTACCACTGGTGTATCAACATATTAAAATTCAAATGTATGCTGATGACACTGTAGTGTATCCATATGCAGAATCCATAAGAATTCTTACTGCAGAAACGGTACCAGAGTCTTACTGGGCTTAAAAACTCATGTTTACACCTGAATACCACAAAAACATGCATGTTTTTCTTACGGCTACCAGCATAGGGACAGGAGCAGTCCGTATTTGTCAATGACGAGACCAAATGTGGTAGAGCAATTTAAGTATCTGCGTTGTCTTTCACTCAAACTTAGCATTTAGACAATATGTAAAAAAAATGTCTAACATTTTTAAGTTTAACACAAAATTTTCAGTACATACAGTAAGACCTTTTCCTGACAGTCAGCCAAGGCTTAATGCATGCCACGATATTTACTCACATAACAGACTGTTATACATCTTCTACAACAGAAAGCTTTAAAAAACCCATTAAGACAAGAACACAATAACCGTTCTAGACCGGAAACCAGTACATTTCCATTGTTTTAAAATAGTAGAATGCTTATCAGGTGTTTTTGGATGTCTGCCTCGTTTTTAACGTTTTAAATGGGCTTGTACTCCCACCATTAAGGAATTTTATACATAAAACGATGAATACTGGATTAAACACCGTGTTTACAAAGTGTTTCACTCCCCTGCAGGAGTGTGTGTGTAAGATCTCCAAGGACTGCGTCCTCCCTCGCTGGCACATGAAGGACTTCTTCCACTCGTTCCTCATCGTCTTCAGGGTTCTGTGTGGCGAGTGGATCGAGACCATGTGGGACTGCATGGAGGTGGCGGGCCAGCCGCTCTGCATCCTCGTCTTCATGCTGGTCATGGTTATCGGAAACCTGGTGGTGAGTTGCCGCTGATGAGCTGGCCAGTAGGGGGCGCCGCAGCAGGAGCCTGGTAGGGGTTTAACCTGATTGTTCTGCTGGGATGTTGAAGCTCACAGTGACCCAGTTCTGGTTCTTGTTTCTGACCCGTCAGAGATGTTTCTGCAGGATCAAATGAACCACAGCAGCTTTAGGAGAGATGCATCATGGTTAATGACCGTTTGGTCAATGGCCATTAAACATCAAACAACATTAAACATTAAACAACATCCATTCAAACATCCATCCATTAAACCATCCATCTGTCCATCCATCCATTCAAACATCCATCAATTCAAACTTCCATCCATTCAAATATCCATCCATCCATCCATTCAAACTTCCATCCATCCATCCATTCAAACTTCCATCCATTCAAACATCCATCCATTCAAACTTCCATCCATTCAAACATCCATCCATTCAAACTTCCATCCATTAAACCATCCATCTGTCCATCCATCCATTCAAACATCCATCAATTCAAACTTCCATCCATTCAAATATCCATCCATCCATCCATCCATTCAAACTTCCATCCATCCATCCATCAATTCAAACTTCCATCAATTCAAACTTCCATCCATTCAAATATCCATCCATCCATCCATCCATTCAAACTTCCATCCATTCAAACATCCATCCATCCATCCATCCATTCAAACTTCCATCCATTCAAACATCCATCCATCCATCCATCCATTCAAACTTCCATCCATTGAAACATCCATCCATCCATTCAAACATCCATCAAATCAAACTTCCATCCATTCAAACTTCCATCCATCCATCCATCCATTCAAACTTCCATCCATCCATCCATTCAAACTTCCATCCATTCAAACATCCATCCATCCATCCATCCATTCAAACATCCATCCATTGAAACATCCATCCATCCATTCAAACATCCATCCTTTGAAACATCCATCCATCCATCCATTCAAACATCCATCCATCCATCCATCCATCCATTCAAACATCCATCCATTAACCGTCAATCCATTAAAACATCCGTCCGTCCATCCATCCATCCATCCATTCAAACATCCATCCATCCATTAAAACATCCATCCATCCATCCATCCATCCATCCATCCATCCATCCATTAAAACATCCATCCATTCAAACATCCATCCATCCATCCATCCATTAAAACATCCATCCATTCAAACATCCATCCATCCATCCATCCATTCAAACATCCATCCATCCATTAAAACATCCATCCATCCATCCATCCATTCAAACATCCATCCATTAACCGTCAATCCATTAAAACATCCGTCCGTCCATCCATCCATCCATTCATTCAAACATCCATCCATCCATTAAAACATCCATCCATCCATCCATCCATCCATCCATTAAAACATCCATCCATTCAAACATCCATCCATCCATCCATCCATTCAAACATCCATCCATCCATTAAAACATCCATCCATCCATCCATTAAAACATCCATCCATTCAAACATCCATCCATCCATTAAAACATCCATCCATCCATCCATTAAAACATCCATCCATTAAAACATCCATCCATTCAAACATCCATCCATCCATCCATCCATCCATCCATTCAAACATCAATCAATCCATTAATCAATCAATCCATTCGTTAAAAATCCATCCGTCCGTCCATCATTCATCCATCAAATATCCATCCATTAATCTATCCATCGATCCATTGAAGCTTCAGTATTTCTGGTCCTGTAGAACCTCTTGATGTTCTGGTCTGAACTGATCCTGAATAAAAACTTTGTCTGTTTAGCTGCAGCGCCGCGTCTCCCGGACCGGTTTTGTGTTCTGAACCCAAACTGCTAATCAGAGGAGAATGTGATGAATATGAGATCAAAAATGAACGTTATGAGATTTAAAATGTGTCCGTTTCACTCCGAGAGCGATGCAGCTTTTTATTTCCGCTCCATCTTCCTCTCCCTCACCCTTCCTGGTTCTTATTAAAGCCTGAAGTGGGTTCATCATCTCCAGCCGCCAGCGGATCATAACGAGCCTCAGAGTCCGCAGCAATAACACTAACGCTCCTCTCATCTGCTTGGCCTTAATGCTCTCATGGAGATTTAATAATCAGGCTGATACAGCAGGAAGCACACACACAAACATCTCCTCCTGCAGAGGTTTACGCTGACCCGACCAAACCAATGTACCTGAACACACCGCGGTGCCTTTGAGTCACGCTGACCCCAGCGTTCCCATTCGTCTCATGTATGTTGCATGTGGTGATATGTGTGTGATGCCGTTCATCTGGGTGTGAGCGTTTCATCCTGTGACGGAAAAATCTATTAAAGTGAAAGTGTGTCTGAGAGGAGAGGAAAATAAAAGCCGATAACAAAATAATTCAAAGAAAGGAACCAGATGATCGGGATGGATGGATGGAGGAGGAACGGGAGCAGAAACATTAAACCGAGGGGGGAGAAATGAGGAGTTAAGTCATAGGGGGTTCGTACTTTTCAACAGGACCCAGAAGCATCATGAAGATGTTTAAAATGTGTGGAGTTCAGTTTCTGCTGGAGGTTCTGTTGGAGCAGAACCGACTGGTTTGGTCTGCATCCACGGAGCAGATGTTCAGCTCCAGGCTTCATGACAAACGAGCAGCTGAATGGATTCTGCTGAGCCAGCTCTTCAGCTGCAGCACACCTGCTGCCCTCCTCCTCCTCCTCCTCCTCCTCATTGTGTCCCTGGACGTGTGGAGCTCCAGCAGCTGGAGTCGCTTGTTCTCTGATTCCATAAACCCCACTGATCAGCAGCAGGAACCCTTCACTGATGAATCGCTCCTGTTGGAGATCCGTTAGATCCGTCGGTCCAAATCGAACGTTAAAAGAATCACTTCTCATCGGTCAGAGAACCGGTGAGAGGTTTGATCCTTCCTCTGTTAGTGGAGGAGATTTATGAAAAAAGAAACCGTTTCGAACAAATTCAATTCATCTACAGATTTAGGTCTCTGCCATTGAATTCATTTTGTTTTGGTTTAATTCAGTTGAGTTCATTTTCATACACTTAATTCAATTCAGTTCATTTGAAATTGTTTTGGTTTAGTTTGCTGTTCTATTTAGTTCGGTTAAATTCAGTTTAACCGTTAATTTTGAGTTCATTTAGTTCACTTCAATTTGAACTGATTTAACTTGATTTGTTTAATTAATTTAAGTTAAATTCAGTTTGATTCTGTTTATTTCTATTCAAACTGATTCATCTGTTTAATGGATTTGATTTAATAAACTCAGTTTGTTTCTTTTGATTTAATTACTTCCCTTTCATAAAGGTCATTCAATTCATTCGAAATAGTTTTGGTTTAGTTCAATTTGTCTAACCCTTAATAGTCCCTCATATAAATGCAACACTGGTGATCCTCTGCACAGAAAAATGCCCCAGGGACTATTAATGGTTAAAGCTGATCGATTTAGTTCAGTTTATTTCAGTTAATTTTATTCAATTCACTTCTATTTTCACTGATTCAGATATCAATTCAATTTGACCAATTTTTATTTCCATTTGAGTTCTCTTCAGTCAGTTTGTTTAATTTAACTCTATTTGTATCAGTTTATTTCATTTTAGTTCACTTTCATATATTTTATTCAGTCCACTTCATTTCTAATGGATTTGGTTTAGTTCTGTTTGTTTAAAGCTGTTCAGTTTAGTTCAGTTAAATTTGATTTTTGTTTTAGTTCACTTCTATTTGAACTGATTCCGTTGTTTTCTATGGTTTTGATTTAATTAGCTAAATTTGTTGCGGTTTGATTGAATCGAGTTCCCTTTCTTTTAATTCATTTAATTTGTTAGTAGTTCTGTTTGAGTTGATGCAGTTTAATTTAATTCAGTTAAATTCATTTTGATTCAGCTCATTTCGATTTTATTCAATTCACTTCTATTTGATCATTGCATTCAGTTAATATCCAATTGCTTAAATTTAGTTTAATTCAAATTTTTCCCGATTAATTCAGTTTGATCCAGTTCATTTAGATTTGATTCAATTAATTTCTGTGTAGATCAATTCAGTTATTTTCAATCAATTTGATTTAATTTGGCTGAAATTTTTCAGTTTAATTCAATTGAGTTCACTTTCGGACATTTCATTCAATTCATTTAAATGAATTTGATTTCTTTTTGTTCAGTTTTAATCTGCTGTGGGATCAAATTAAATTAACCGCTGATGTTGGTGAGGTTTTTCCATCCCATAATGTTAACACTTTAAACTGTTTCTATGGATATAAGCGGTTAGTCATTGTTCTGTTTAGCCCAGTAGATCCATATTAGGTGTGAGGTTTTATTGGTGAAGCACAGTTTATAGATCCGACTGCAAACAGTGAGTGTGACTCTGAGTAGGGCATTGAACCACCGTCGCTGTACGGTGAGTTCAGGGGCCGTATTCACAAAGAATGTTAGGGCTAAATGTAGGTCGTAACTGCCGAATTTAGGAGTAACTCCTAAAAAAATTTTCACAACCACTTTTAGGCGTAAAAGTAGCTCCTAAGTCTGGGAGTCTTTAAGAGTTTTCTTGCTTATCCCAGTTATCAGCAGGCGTTAGGCAGGGTAATATGACGCATTTCACGTTTTTAAACTTCACCCTCTCTGTAAGTAGGCTATTGTGTGTAAGTTGTATGAAGCGTCACTCTCGTTTCAGACACAAAGATGTCATCATCCATTATTTCTGCTATTTGCGCTGTTCATTATCACGCTTTTATCGACATTGAAGTTTTCCATTTCCTGGTTTCACACGTGTCATTCAACAACCAATCACACTGCTGTCCTTTTATTTACTCACACATAGGAAATTATGTTTTCCATAGCAACGGGACGTCACTCTTAGCTTACGTTTAGGGATTTGTCCTACGTAAAAGTAGCTCTTAGTGCGTTTGTGAATAGGTTTTAGACGACAACTCCTACGTAAGACCTTTTAAACACGAGTTAGGAGTAACACCTAGCGGTAAGATAAGAGTCTTTGTGAATACGGCCCCTGGTTCCTCCAGAGGTGATCGGACTTTTACTCCACACTGAAACTCAGAGATTCGGGTTTTGAACTTAAAGTGGACATAAAATGCTTTTAAATTCTTCATTTTTACATCTAAATCATTCAGTTCCGGTTTAAATAAAGTAGAACTGGAATTTTTAGGTCTGAATTCCTCATTATTGTAGCTCCTCTTCCACCTCTTTTCTAGTCTAGATAATAAGTAACCCCAGCCTCTTAGTCTGATTCCTTTCTCGGGTTCTTCTGATCCACATCATCCCAGTTTCTCTCCGTCTGTGTCCTCTGGTTCACTGGGACGCTCTCCGTCGCTCCAAGGGTTTTTCCCAGGAGGCTTTCCTGTTTGGGGGTTTGTTGTGATGAGCTGGAACTGGATCATGTTGCAGCTCGTTCATCACCACAGAGACCCAAGCACCACCCACCCACCCATCCGCCCCGTGGATCCGGTGGAGCCCGGCTGTTTCCAGGACAGCAGCTGCTTCCCGGTGTCACCGATTCCCCGGTTGTTGTGGGCAGAACCAACCTGAGGGGAGTTAGGTCCGAAGCAAAGCAGCTCTCTGCTCACACAGTAAACTCCAGAAGGTTCTCTTACAGCTAATCAGATAAAGCTGTTTATAGACTGGGAATAAAATCAAGCAGACGGACGGAAATGAACATTAAAACTAATTCGATCAGTTTTATTTTTACTCAGCAACTGATGGAAACGCAGGGAGATGTGACTGACAGTGTGTTGGAGGTGTGTGTGTGTGTGTGTGTGTTGTTAACGAGGTAAACGAGGAGAATCGTGAGAGGAACAGGTGGATCCACAACCTGAAATACAGAAATATGACCTAAAATGCAAAATGCCATTTAAGTTAAGCATCCAATATACATATATATATATATAAGCACAAATTAATATGCTTGGGCAACAATGTATACAATAACAATAATTTCTGCCACTTTGTGCAGTATCTAGATATGCTGCTTGTGATTGTTTCTTTTTTTATTCATCTTCGCTTGTCTTCTTCTTTTTGCAAAACCCATCACCCAGCCCGGTTGCTAGTTGAAATCCACATTAATTCCAACAAAATTCTGTCTTCTAACTTCTTTGAACTTATGCATATTTTATGTCATTAACAGGCTAAGAATCTTTTAGATATTTATGCTAACCAAGGATAAAATCATAACCGTAGACTCAGCGAGCGCTTTTGCCAACAACGCCCCCCCCCCCCCTAGAAGGAGATAAACTGTGCAACTCACCCTTTTGCAGTCCAATAAACGTGACAAAACCAATCCTTTTACACGCATATGGGTCTGATTGAGGTCCGCCATTGAAGGCATTTGTCCAGGACAACATTAAAACCAATTAAAATATTAAATGCACAGCAGAACTGTACTTCCAAAATGTGTGCTACATTCTTCTAGTCCTTTACCTTTTCCTTTACAACCCCCCCCCCCAAAAAAAAATATTTAAATAAATCGAGTTATTTTCTCTTGTGGGGAACATCCTGCAACCAATAAGAACCAACAGCGATCCGCAATTCTGATGATTGATGCATCGAACAGCCAATAAATCGCTGTAAACAGAGACGTATGAGGAGGTGGCTGCCCAGCGTAAAGTGGCGTATCCAAATACAGACATGAGATGATAACAAGCAGCATGCAACAGGAACGTACTGCTTCAGAAACGTGAAAAAGTAAAGTAAAACACAACATTAAAGGAAGGCTCAGAGGTTTATGTGAAAAAGAAAGCATTTACCCAGGAGACGGCGCATTTAGCACCCAGGGGCGATTCTAGACCTAGAGCTTTGCTGGGGCACAGGCCCCCAACTCCCAATACATAAAAAAATAATAATAAATGTGTGCGCAATATGAAATAAATGGCTAGCCTACGGGTACAAGCTACCAAATCATTATTGTCACTGTCGTACTGTAGGCTATATTAAACCATTGGATAGACTCATGGGTACAAAATAATGATATTTATTTGCACAGCTCAAAGATTTACAAACAACATCCTCTTACTGCCACCATTTAAGATTATAAAAAGTCTGATTCTTTACAACCCAAACCTCAGTCTAAGTTTAAAACAAGCAGTTCAGGAGAGCAAAGTAGCTAACAAACAAAGAGTATCTTTTTATCGTAAGTTACATCATAGGCAAATTATCATCTATAAACCAGTCTGACTCTCTGTAGATTATTATAGGCTACATTTGCAAATGCAACAAACTTATTTAAGTTTGCCATTAAACCATTGATCAAATCACAGCATAAATGTTTATGCTGACTGTTATCATACATCCGTCCTCATCCCTCCTCTCTGTTCCTCTCCTACTGCTTCTGTTCAGGAAGAATTTTCTGATGTCCTTCTCTGAATAGTTTATCACAAGGCTGTGTTTAGTTTTACAGTAGGACAGCTTCACAAACAGTGTAAGCTACTTTTATAGGGCTCTCTCTACACTATTAGTATAAATTAGGGGTGCACCGATCCGACTTTTTCAGTCCCGATACCGATGCCTGGATTTTGTTTATCTGTCGATACCCGATACCGATCCGATACTATTGTTAAATTAATATTTGTATAACTTCCACCTTATACCTTTATTTAATAAACATAACTAAGACAAAATAACTGATTTAAAATATAAAATTATCACAAAAATAAAATTTCAAGTGAAAAATTAATCTTTTTGGGGGAATTTATTGCAGATTTTCTACATTTTCAGTATCGGTTCAAGGTATCTGTTAAGTTTAACCGATACCGATACATGTACATTAGACAATATCGAAAAACAGATGCTAATTATGTTGGCGACATTCTCCAACAGCGATCAGCTTGTCATTTTTTTCTGTCAAACGAGTTGTGAATTTGTTGTAACATTAAAACGGGGGACGACTTACTCTGTGCTCAAAGGGATGCGACGAGCTCCAGCGGGGTTTCCAAACGAAACTCTCGCAAGAATCATGTGAATGATTTTCATTGGGTGCTGCGTTCAATCTTTCCCAGCTACAGAGGTGCTGTTTCCTGATTGGCTGTTGTGACCCCTTGCTTTTTTTCCTTTTTGGCTGGTAAATGACAGGCTTGCGTTATGGAGGCGCGGAGATGCGCTCATGAATGCTGTTTTACAGTTAGAGCAGAGCTATAATTTTACTGGGGCGCTAGAGATTTTTTCTAAGACACGTGCCCCAGTGAATAAGGTCTAGTAACGCCCCCGTAAAACACACTTTTGGGGACCTTTGACATTTAGTTAGAAAAAACTATGTGCAAAACATTATTTTTTTGGGGGGGTTTACTGCTATTAAATTTGGTGTGGATAGAAATAATAATTCCGGCTCTAGACTCACAAATTCATTTTACAGCTCCTTTTAGGGCCTGTATTCTTAGAACGTCACAACCTCGATTTTTTTAATCGAAATCAATCAAAATTACATCACGATATTGCACATAGAAATATAAAAGACGATCGCGATCACGTCCTCCCATATTTACATACTGTAGCGTTACTAGCGCCCTGCTCAGACTCCGTAGCAACAGTTAGCAGGAAACCGTCTATTTACTCAGATTTCCTCGTCACAAAGAACCACACGTTGCATTTTCCCTAACAAGGAGCTCTCTCCAGTTCTCATACAGCTAACAACAACACCTGGTAATAATATAAACCGCTGTATCACAATAAGAACATCCCCCGTGAACGGAGCACATGACTGCAAAGCATATTAGCTGATGCTAGCAAGTAGCTGTTAGCAAAGCTACAGTTAAACCATTGCTAGAAAGAAAGAAGCAGCGGGACCGGAGCTATAGCCGATCCTACTCTCAAATCATCCGTGAGGAAATTTTGAGTTCCCCGTGGGTTAAGTCGACACTCTGGTTGTAAACTAGAAAACCGCTGTTAGCTTCACGTTAGCTTGTTTCTCTGAGGCAGCAGCAGTTGAGAGTTGTTGCCCTGCAATAACTACAAGGAGCCACTAGATGGCGGCCTCCCTCTGTTCATTTCTGTTATTCATTTAAACAAGATTTTTACTCTTATAAGTGTAACAATTTATTGTAAATACAATAATATTGTGAATAAATTATTTAAATTTGACCATTAATGGCTAATTTCCTTGTTATGAAACATTAACGAGGAAACGTTCCGCCTGGTTCTGCAGTCGCTCCTCTCTGTGTACGGATATTGATGACCGGAGAGCAGAGAGGTCGTTGGTCAATAAGGCAGGTTGCCATGTTAGCCAATCAGAATCATTGATCTATTGGTGTTTGACTACACAGCCAATCAGATCGCAGCGAATTTAGGTCGGTGAATGGGAGAATCATGACAGCCGAACAGGAATCAGTAACACACACAACAACAACAACAAACATGGCACCAGCCGGGATCAATACACACACAAACACACACACTCATCATCCCAGTGTTAGAGGGTAATTACCAGCATATCAGAGGCTTAGATCAACTTTACTGATGCTTATTTTTTTTTTAAAACTTGTAAAAAATTCATTTGTTCTTATCTAACGTTAAATGAAAACAATACTTAAATTAATTTAAATTAAAAATACTAGAGGAAAAAAATATTCATCTGCTTTTACTCTTTTACCAAGTTTCCTTTAGAGGACGTGAACCAGCATAAAGTCAAGCAAAAGATCCAGAAACTTCTGGTTTTACTGCTGAAACTCCGCCTCCAGTTTGGTTCCTGGTGTTGGTTATTAAACCCAGTGGCGCAGTTACCAGCAACGCCAGCAGAAGCATGAATGGGAGGAAAACCAGACATAATTCATATTTCTGCAGACACAGCGGCTTCCTGCTCGCCTGTTATCACATTCCATCTTTAACTGGTTTATCTGGTCATTTATTTAACGGAGACAATGTGCAAAAAACGTGAATTAAAGATAGATTTAACGCCATGAGCAGGTGAGAAATACAAAATAAAATATATGTTACATTTTTAAAAACACATCAGTCACTGATTACTTAATACAATTATACAATAAAATCTCACTAGGACCAATATCTTAACTATTTAAATCTTTAATGTTGACAACGCTGTCTTTTTAATAATAACTTCCTTTATTTCAGAGGAAAGTTTCAGATTCTGCGGGAGTTTTCTCTGTAAGAAAAAGCCGTCTGTGTAAAGCCGCTGTATTATTTAAAATTTTAAAGATGAATTGTACATTTGAAAAGGCAGTTAGATTATCAGAGTTTAGCATGTTATACTTTGCAAGTCTTGTTCGATGATGATGATGTCTCAGTGGCTTTTTATCCAGTACTTTAACAGATTGATTATTCAAGGATGATAACATGATACGCAGTTATTAATGTGAGAAATAATCATCGCCCCCCCAGGTGCATCTTTGCAACATAATGGGTCAGCGTATTTCGATTGTGTCCGAAAACAGACCAACTGCCAACTTTATTGGACAGGTTCTGTTTGGTCCGGTCCAGCTGCTCGTCAACGCAAATTTCTAATCAGCCAGTCACGTTTAGGCGTGTGGACATGGTCGAGACGATCTGCTGCAGTTCAAACAGAGCATCAGAATGGGGAAAAACCAGCATCCAGCAGGATAAAGCTCCATGTCATGAAGCTCCAACCATCTCAGACTGGTTTGTAGAACATGATGATGAGATCTCTGGACTCAGACGGCCTCCATAGTCACCAGATCTCAGTCCAATAGAACAGCTTTGGGATGTGGTGGAACAGGAATTTCTCACGATTGAGTGTATATTTTAAATTATTGGACACTTTGTTTAGATGTTTTTTTTTTTTACTAAATGTTTGATCCAACATAAGTCCTAAATATTTGAATTTCTCAACTGTTTTTATTTCGCTCTTGTTTATGCGTGGACGTTTTCGTGAAATATGTTGTCACTGTTTTGTGTATGTTCAATGTCGGGGATGCAGACTGCAGCCGGTCTGAGATGTTCTCCGTAACATCGGCGGTGTCCTGCATCACTTCCTGTTCTCCTTCTCTCTGGCTTCAATTAAGGGGTCATGTTAACAGAATATTTCTCGTATTTTACTTTTTTTTTTTCTTAAGAACGCTGATGGAAAAACTTGAAAGCTGTTCATCACTGTGGCAGATTAGTATTCAGAGGACTTTATATAGACGGCAGAATTTTTCACATTTACACACAGAGTTCAGGAAACTAAATCAATCAAAAAAACAGATTTCCATGGGAGCATCTGAGCACAATGTCAGACCTGGACACTGTACTAAATGCATATCGGTACCACATCTGCTCAGGGCCGGCCCAAAGTCTTCTGGGATCGACTTTCACCCTTCTACCTGTTAAGACCACCATCCCCACTATCAGTGTTTCAATCAAGATTTAGTCCAATCTGGGAGAGGAGGACGGCTTTGATTGGCTGATCCCAATATTCATTAGATATAATTGGTTATTATTTTTTTCTGACACAATCTAAGGCTCAAACACAGAGTACACATTAAACTAATGTATATAGTAACACAAAAAAACAATAAAGATTAAAAAAGCAATTAAAAATTCATGAAATAATTTCTCTAAAATTAATTTGAACACATTTTAAATCATTTAAATTATAATTTCAATGAAAAAAAACAAGATTTTAATAATCAAAACGACAACATCATAAGCTACAAAGTAAACTTTACAAGTTCTTTGAATCTCAAAGGGGAAGTAAAGTTTTTTGCATTCTGGATGTTATTTATAGCATAAATTACATTCATTTACGCACCCAGACAGGTTTGGAACCACTTAGAGTACTTCGGGAGAAGTTTATATCCAGTCACAATCAAAGAACATCCATATAATGGGAGTCAATGGGGCATCCAAATTACATCAACCAGTGATTACAATGACATCACTGCCGTGCTCCATCCCAGCTGTAGTCTGATCAGGACTTTCACTCTGCGCTCTACGGCGGTCGGTTAGACAGAAGTACTGCACACATCAACATGGTTCAAGTTTGCATGTTTCCAGATTATATATCTTTGAAATCAGGTTAGTTTAAAGGTTGTGAAACATTTTCATAAAAAGCTACATTTTTCAAATGATTAGAGGGGTGCAGACATTTCCTTAAAAAAAGAACAGAAAAAAGATTTCAATTCAAATACAATAAAATTCAAATTTTAACAGCCAGCTTTGCGGGTTGACAGATATGATCCAACAATATGGTCACCGTAGCTCGGCTGGTACTGGGAAGAATAGTGGAGTCAGCGAATCCAGCTGCTGCTTCAGAGCTACAGAAATATTGTATCCGTCTCTGGAGAGGAGTGACCGCAGAAGAACAGAAACTGGAGTAGTTTTAGGTGAAGCCTACACTAGATGGACCCACATAAAACATTTCTACGACCTCAAACACACGCAGAAACAGAGCAACTTTCCTCGTGGATCGGTAAGCTAACTCACTAGCTAACTTTGCTAACGTTAGCTGTTAGCTAAACTCCTCTAGGATGCATTCCTCACTGGACACAGTTCATGTTGGTCACTGGGCGTATCAGCAGCAAACCTGGCAACCCAACAGCTGGAATCATGTTTTTATTGTTGTAACTACAACCTAGTTACACTAGATGGCGCTATCGTGGTCATGTTCCATATCCAACCTCTAACTTGGATTTAGTTAAATTAAAAGCTTGTAAACAGGGCCGGCCCAAAGTGTTATGAGGCCTTAAACAGATTTAGACTCAGGGGCGCCCCCTGTCTGTTAAAACCACTACCCACAATAACAGTGTTTCAATCAAGATTTGGTCTAATCCGGGACAGTTGGCTCATCCTAAAAATCCAAAAAAGGTAATTGTTAATATTATCTGAGACAATCTGAAGCTCAAACAAAATGGAAAGGGTAACTAAAGCATCAGACTGTAACAATGATAACACAAAAATCAAACTTTAAATGCTATTTTGATTCAGTTTTTAAATATGATCAACACTTTTTTTGTGGTACATTTTTATTTTAATGTATTTGATTTAAATTTTTGTGTAACATTTTTTTCCACAGTTTTTAAAATAAAAACAGAAATTTAATTTGACAAATTATTAATAAAATATTTAGCTACAAATAAACGAGCCTAGTTACTACACAAAAATTCAAAAAATATAAAAATGTTAAATAACTTAGACTGAAACCAAACTAAACAAAATGGAGTAATATTCACATTTTAATAAATGTTAACATCTCTAGTGCCCATAAAACACAGCAGAAGACTACAACAAAACACCTCAGAGACGCACTGAACTCTCAGGGGAATAGTACTATTGATTCATAACAAAACTTTGGTGAAATGAAGGAGTTTTGTGGTAGATAATGAATATAATAACTCTTGTTTAGAGGTATTTATATGGATATACGCTGATCGTGAATGGGTATAAATATCTCCCAAACGACTTCAAGTCGCAGTGAACTTGTCTGGGTGAGTAAATGAACGTAATGCAGGCTGTTAATAAGGTCTCCCTTTTTAAAGTTCAGTATGAGGCAGATTTCTGTAAACCTGAGTTGGTTAGCAGGGTCCTCTGTGATCCGGCTGCTGCTAAGGCGTCTTATTTCAGTGATCAGATTTGGGCCCAGATGAGTTCTGGTCCAGAACCTGTGACCCTGGAGCTGACAATCCCCCCCCACCCGCTCTGTCTGCAGCTGCTGAACCTCTTCCTGGCTCTGCTCCTCAGCAGCTTCAGCTCCGACAACCTCTCCGCGCCCGACGAAGACGGGGAGATGAACAATCTGCACATCGCCATCCACAGGATCACCCTGGGCCTGGCCTGGTGCCGCCGGCAGGTACGCGCATTCTTCTCGTCTGCCGGTTCTGACCCCTTCAGCCAACCCGCTGCCCATCTCAAAGTCCGGCTTATGTGTCTTGCAGGTGGTGGATTTCTTCAACGGGAACCTGAAGCGGCGCCGTCAGAAACGGAAGGAGGCCAAAGCAATGATGAAGCTGAAGCGGCTGAGCACCGTACACACCGAGGTCAACGGCGCCGTCATCGGTAACATCACACGCACACAAACACACACATCGGGTTTCCCGCCCACGATCAGAACCGGTCAGACCAGAGCCTCCCCTCTGCTGCAGGGCGGCACGTGGAGAAGTACGTGGTGCCGGAGGACGACAGCTACATGACCAACCCCAACCTGACCATCAGCGTTCCCATCGCTCCCGGGGAGTCCGACGTGGAGTTCCCCGAGGAGGAGGAGGAGGAGGAGGAAGAGGAGGAGGGTCGGGAGGAGCAGAGCGAGGGTTCAGAGGGCGACGAGGAGAAGGAGGAAGAGGTGAGTGATAGAAACGACCCCACCTGTCAGAACCACACCCTATGAGCTGCAGATAGACGCATGATCGTCTGTTTCCAAGTAGTTCAGTTATTTAAACTCCCGTCACGTCCATGTTTTTATTTGGGTGGGGGTGTAATTGTTGCCTGCATCATTCTGTGTCTGGATGGGAGTAAACATTTCCCAGAATCCTTCCTTCCTCCCTCTGCAGATGTTTTATCTCATAAAAGAAGCTTCTAGATACTTTGAGTCCTGATAACCGGCTCCTCAGGGAGTTGATGAGCAGCCCGCTGAGAGTTTCTGCCACTTTTAGAGATTTTAATGCTGGAAATGGACAAAGTGACGCTCAGAGAGATGACGACCGGGTCACAGAAGCCCGGTCCATTATCAGACAGCGAACAGAACATCAGAACATCATCGTTAAGCGAGTGCCTCGATCTGCTGAGCTGCACTCAGGGCTGAGCTAAAAGGATGAATATCACACTGGTTTTTCTTGGATGTTTTATTTTCATGGATATATGTGTGTTCCACCTGGTTTTATCCTCTGTACCCACCAGTCCAGTCCAGTTTGGTCCAGTTCAGTTTGGTTTGGTTTGTCTAGTCCAGTGTGATCCTGTCCAGTGTGTCAAAACTGGTCCTTTCCTGTCCAGTCCAGTTTGGTCCAATCTATTCCAGTGTTGTACAGTCCAGTCTGGTCCGGTCCAGTATGATCCGGTCCAGTCTCTTGGGTTTGGTCTGGTCCAGTAGGTCCAGTCCAATTCAGTTTGGTTGTCAACTCCAGTTTGGTCCAATCTACTACAGTGTTGTACAGTCCAGTCTGGTCCGGTCCAGTATAATCCGGTCCAGTCTCTTGGATTTGGTCTGGTCCAGTCAGTCCAGTCCAACCCAGTTTGGTTGTCTATTCCAGTTTGGTCCAATCTAGTACAGTGTGATCCAGTCCAGTTTTGTGTCGTCCAGTCCAGTGTAACCCGCTCCAGTATAATCCGGTCCAGTCTCTTGGGTTTGGTCTGGTCCAGTAGGTCCAGTCCATCCAGTTTGGTTGTCAAGTCCAGTTTGGTCCAGTCTAGTACAGTGTTGTACGATCCAGTTTTGTGTCGTCCAGTCCAGGGTAATCCGGTCCAGTATAATCCGGTCCAGTCTCTTGGACTTGGTCTGGTCCAGTAGGTCCAGTCCATCCAGTTTGGTTGTCAAGTCCAGTTTGGTCCAGTCTAGTACAGTGTTGTACGATCCAGTCTGGTCCGGTCCAGTGTGATCCAGTCCAGTTTTGTGTCGTCCTGTCCAGTGTAATCCGGTCCAGTCTCTTGGGATTGGTCCAGTCGGTCCAGTCCAATCTAGTTTGGTTGTCAAGTCCAGTTTGGTCAATTTTGGTCCAGTGTGACCCAGTCCAGTGTGATCCAGTCCAGTGTGACCCAGTCCAGTGTGATCCGGTCCAGTTTTGTGTCGTCCTGTCCAGTATAATCCGTTCCAGTCTCTTGGATTTCGTCTGGTCCAGTAGGTCCAGTCCAATCCAGTTTGGTTGTCAAGTCCAGTTTGGTCCAGTCTAGTAAAGTATTGTACGATCCAGTCTGGTCCGGTCCAGTTTGATCCAGTCCAGTTTTGTGTCATCCTGTCCAGTGTAATCCGGTCCAATCTCTTGGGTTTGGTCCAGTTGGTCCAGTCCAATCTAGTTTGGTTGTCAAGTCCAGTTTGGTCAATTTTGCTCCAGTGTGATCCAGTCCAGTGTGATCCAGTCCAGTGTGACCCACTTCAGTGTGGTCCGGTCCATTTTTGTGTCAGAATCAGAATCAGAATCGGTTTTATTGCCATTGTTTGAGAACAAGTTCACAAACTAGGAATTTTTTCCGGTACAGTTGTGCACATAAAACATTTAACATAAGTAAAAATGTTATGTCGTCCTGTCCTGTCCAGCATATATATCCTGTCCAGTCTCTTGGATTTGGTCTGGTCCAGTCGGTCCAGTCCAATCCAGTTTGGTTGTCTAGTTCAGTTTGGTCCAGTCTAATACAGTGTGATCCAGTCCAGTTTGGTCCACTTCAGTGTTGTCCTGTCCAGCGTAATCCGGTCCAGTCTCTTGGGTTTGGTCCAGTTGGTCCAGTCCAATCCAGTTTGATTGTCATGTCCAGTTTGGTCAATTTTGCTCCAGTGTGATCCAGTCCAGTGTGGTCCAGTCCATTTTGATCCAGTCCAGTGTGGTCCATTTCAGTGTGATCCAGTCCAGTTTTGTGTCGTCCTGTCCAGTGTAATCCGGTCCAGTCTCTTGGGTTTGGTCTGGTCCAGTCGGTCCAGTCCAATCCAGTTCGGTTATCCGGTTTCAGTTTGGTCCAGTCTAGTACAGTGTTGAACGAGCCAGTCTGGTCCAGTCCACGTCAGTGTGATCCAGTCCAGTTTTTTGTCATCCTGTCCAGTGTAATCCGGTCCAGTCTCTTGGTGTGGTCCAGTTGGTCCAGTCCAATCTAGTTTGGTTGTCAAGTCCAGTTTGGTCAATTTTGGTCCAGTGTGATCCAGTCCAGTGTGATCCACTTCAGTCTGGTCCAGTACAGTTTTGTGTTGTCCTGTCCAATGTAATCCGGTCCAGTGTAATCCGGTCCAGTCTCTTGGGTTTGGCCCGTTTGGTCTGGTCCAGTAGGTCCAGTCCAATCCAGTGCGATGTGGTCCAGTGTGGTCCGGTCTACGGTTCCTGGTAGGATCAAACCGTGCTCCTCGGCTGAGTTTGGACCCCTCAGAAGTTCTGCAGCTGCAGCGAGCTGATGTTCCCCAGCGTCATCACTAACTACTATTGTTCCTTCAGAGGATAAGTGGACCTCTGCGGCGCCGGCACATTTTTTCCACCTGCTCCGATCCATCCCTCACATCCTGACACGCAAATATTTCACAGAATATCAGCCCTGCTGGATCAGCAACCTAAAGGTGAAAAATGATTTCAGACGCCGAACGTTGGCCCGGTTCTGACCCAGATAGGCAGCTGAGGAACGCTCAGATGAGTCAGCGTCCCGGTTCAGGTGTGGTTCTGTCTGTGGCTGCTGGTTCGCTGAGGGAGCAGAGCAACAACCATCTGAATGTCGGTTCTGGAAGCATTCAGGCTGATCCAGAACATGCTGGCTTTGACAAATTTTACTTTAATGTCAGGAGATTAGGTTCTAGAGGTTCGGGTCCGGCAGAACTATTCTTGGTTCTGTCACATAAAAGGGTTTACAAACACTTGTTTTGATTTCCGATCCCAGTCTGTGTGAAATCAGAGACGAAATAAATATTTTTATAAAAGAATATTACCGTGTTTAAAGCCGTCACGTCATCTGCCGGCTGGAAAGCTCCCGGACTGGACCAGACTTGACCGGGCTCGTGGGCGGTTTTCTGCACCTGGAAGTGACTCAGACTGAGGCTGCGATGACCTCCGACCTCTGCTGGGACTAACAGGTGTTAGGCGGGGTCAGGAGAAGCAGGTGGAGGCTTCGGTCCGCCTTTGATTTCCCTCCCCTGAGGAACATCAAGCAGAACCTCCCCAGAGAGACAACAAACCTGGAAATCATCAGTTTTACATTACATACAAAATAACAAGCAAAAACAAATACAAATGGCATTAGAAAGTCATTTTATGAGTGATATTTTCTATACTTTAAATTATAGTTTTTGGACCTAACATGCTTCCCATAACCACTTTTATTTAAGTTTATTTTGTGCTTTTTAAGTTATTTCTGTTTTATTTTCTCCTGAAATGACATAACATATATATTTTCTTTATTTCTGAATCAGCTGAAATCTGCTCTTTAAAAAGAGTAAACTTTTACATCAGTCATATTTTATATCCTAGAAATTATTGTTTTTGGACTTAAATTGCTTCCAAAAACCACTTTTATTCAAGTTTATTTTCTATTTCTCAGGTTAAGTTTTATTTTCTCCTGAAATTAACCCAACATGTATTTTTTATTATTTCTGAGCCAGCTGAAATCTCCTCTTTGAAAAAGTAATATTTTCTATACTATAAATAGTTATTTTGACCTAAAATTCTCCCTATAACCACTTTTATTCCAGTTTATTTTCTATTTTTTTAAAGTTATTGTTTTATGTTCCTCTGAAATGGACTCAACATGTATTTTTTATTATTTCCGAGGCAGCTGAGATCTTCTTGTCCTTGTTAAGAAAGTCATTTTATGAGTAATATTTTCTTTTTATTATTATTTTTTTAGATGTTATCTTAATTATATGGCTGTAATTTGATGATTTAACACTGGGTGAGCAACAGATTACCAGGTAAAAACTATATTAACATTTTAGAGCTAAGCCTTAAAACAGCTGTCTGGGTTTGTAATTCCTTCTTTTAGCTGTAAAATGAGGGATAACTATGTTGAACAATTAAACCAATTTCTGAACTTGTGAATCGATTTGATAGTTGGATTTTTTTCTAAGAGATGATTCAGAAAATATTTTTTCGATATAATGTAATAATGAGGCAACAATCAGAAGTAGGAACGCACCGATACTGTTGTATTGTTGGTTAGAGTTACCCGATACCATGAAACAAATGTTTAACATGTGGAAACAAAAACAAAATGCGATAATTTCACAGAATCATATTTTTTAGGGATGCACCGATACGACTTCTTCAGTCCCGATGCCGATGGCTGGATTTTGTGTATCTGTCGATACCCGATACCGATCCGATACTATTTGTGACAGTGTGGAGGTCCTGTCACTGTGGCTCTATGGCTGCTTGGCCACAGGGATGTCCCTTTGGCTGACTGGTTAGCGCGCATGACCTTCACCTGGGAGTGGCGGGAACGAATCCCGCCTGGGTCCTCGTTGTGTACCTTGCCACATATTGTTGAATTAATAAACTGTATAACTTCTGGTGCCTTTCTTGAAGAGACTAAAGGCACCAGACTTTCCAAACTAAACATAACTGAGACAAAATAACATGTAAAATATACAATTACCACAAAAATAAAAATTCAGGTGAAAAAGTTGATATTTTTTGGTGAATTTGTTGCAGATTTTCCCCATTTTGAGTATCGGTTAAGTTTAACCGATACCGATACCAGTATATTAGGCAGTAACGGGGCCGATACCAGTATTTGTGTCGGTGCATCCCTATTATTTTTATTTCAAATGTTAGTTTTCTGGTCATTTTTTAAAATCTAATTCATCATCATTTGTTGTAAGAAGCCTCTCGACTGAGGTTGTTATCTTTTTCCACGCGCGCCTCAGCGAGCCCGTCGCTCCGGTCTGTTTGGGTCGGGCCGCAGTAATCGGATTCCTCCGCCGTCCCCGAGCGTCTCTCCTGCTGCAGCTCCCCCCCCCACCACCACCAACCGAAATACATTTAAACTCCTCATTAGAGCAGTCAGGAGGGCTGAGGGCTGCCGCCGGAGCGCGTTACATTCTCGTCTATGTGTGTGTGTGTGTTCGTCTTTGGAGGCGTGTGTGTGTCAGAGATTAGAGCCTTGTGTGTGTGTGTGTGTGTGTGTGTGTGTGTCACCTCCGCCAGCGTTTGTGTCCAAGGCTGCTGGCATTTGTCACAGTCGCTGCTCTCTGTTCTCAGCCTCTGAATGTATTCATGAGTGGCTGTTGACTCAGGTAGTTAGCTCACCTGTTCACACACACCTACACACACACACACACACCTACACACACACACGCTCCTGCCGTTTATTTGTCCAGACAAAAGACAAACTGTACAGATTTCTCTCCCTCCGTCCTCAGCAGAAATCCATCCCTCCATCGTCTCTTTGTGGAGTTAAACTCCCATGATGCTCAGCAAACTGGGACCTTTAGAGTCAGCTGGGTGGTTGGTGTTTCCTGACGGTTGTCCTGGTTTAAAGCGAACAGACGGCGATTTTCCCTGCGCTTTTGGAAGCTGAGTTTCCTCTTTAGTCTCTTTTTGTTGTTGTGTTGTTTTTTTTTTTTGCCAGGAAAACCTGCCGGTTCTGACTCATCCAGGCTGAAAAACAAAGCAGCTCTGGGCTCATGAACAGCACAAAAAAAGTTAGATTAAAACATACACGGAAAATAATTCAAGTCCAACTTTATTTACAAAGCAATTTTCATGCAGGAATTGCATCTCAAAGTGCTTTGCAGATTAAATTCAGGCTACAGGGAGCTGAGCATGTCCACACCACCAACCGGTTCTTATTCGGGAGTTTAACCGTGTCCCGTTTTTGACCCGGTGAGTTTATGATCTGCCTGTTTTCTGGTTCCTCCAGCAGAAAGAAGAAATCAGCCTATCAGAGGGCAGCACGGTGGACCTGAGGAAGCCTGGAGAGGAAGAGGACGAGTACTCTGAGATGGCCGAGGAGGCCATGGACCCAGAAAACTGCTTCCCGGACGGTAGGAACCGACACTGGTCGCATGGACCTTTGCTTCCCACTGATGCATCATGGGAAAAAAAAAACAGCTCCTCTTTTTAAATCGTGGTTTAAGGGTAACATTTTTACCCCCCTGATATGAATCTCATTTTATTAGCAGCGTGACCACAGTTACTTTTAAATAGTAATCTGATTGCTGACCACTGATTACCCCTTCCAAAAGTAACTTACTTATTTTAAAAGTAACTAAGTTTACAAGTTGCTTCATTGGTTACTTTCAGCAGCTGCCTGTAACGTCTTTAAAATAACAGTTAAATGTAAAAAAAAAAAATGTAGTGCATGAAAAATACGAATCACCACATTTCTGAATCAGTCCTTTTTTCTTTACAACGACACGGTCTGATCTGGGGACGTTTTAAAGGTTTCAGTGCCTCATTAGAAAGCTGGTCCATCGTAATCATCTGCCACAATAAATCTCGGTACTGTCTCCTAAATGTAGCTTTCTTTTTCTTGAAAATGGATGGCTCTTCCGTCTTTACGCTGGATATTTGGATCATAATGCTAAGTTGTGGGAAGTGTTGCCATGGTGACTTCAAAATAGTAATCTGATTACTGACTACTCATTGCTCCTTCCAAAAGTAACTTTGTTACTTAACTGATTCATTTATTTTAAAAGTTAGATTAAAAAGTTGCTTCACTATTATTAGTTGCTT
This sequence comes from Apricaphanius iberus, assembly GCA_028564705.1. Taxonomy (NCBI): domain Eukaryota; kingdom Metazoa; phylum Chordata; class Actinopteri; order Cyprinodontiformes; family Aphaniidae; genus Apricaphanius; species Apricaphanius iberus. Next base: position 105,646 of record JAPXFQ010000824.1, on the reverse strand, counting down.
TACTGATTACTTTATTTTTAAATTAATTATCAGCATTTTTACTTTTATTTTTATATCTGCTTCTTTTAATGTACAGTAGAAACAAAAAAAGATAATCAGATGATTCATCTTCAAATTACGACAGAAAAAGACGGCAGCATTGTCGTAGGAAGTATGAAAGACCATATTTACCTCTATCATTGCTTGTTTTCCCACCGATTTTGCCGCCGTTGTACCGAATATAACTTTTTGCTTGAGAAAATTACACAAATAGTAGCACCCAGTGGTTTGGGCAATGACTTTAATTTGACTTCTGGTATGGAAATAGTAAGTTTAGTCATTACTGAAAAAGAGGTTATGTTAAGTAACGCGCTACTAAGTAACATGTTGCTGGCATCACTGTTTATTAGTGTCTCTAATGTATCTCCTCTTTAACAAGACATCCTGGTTTGTAATCTCAATTTTCCTCACTTTTTCTTATATTTTCTGGATGATTTGGGATTTTCCCCCCCGAAAGATGTCCATTATTATTGCCAAATATTGGCATTCCAATGTAACATTGGAAATGATCGTTATCGATTTCTGCATTTTTAATTAGTCAAATTTTAGACAACTTGTACATGTTATATATCAAGCTCTTCAACTGATTCCCCTCTCTCTCAAAATGCCAAAATATAAATGATGTAGAGTGTTTTAGATATTTTTATTTGATTGTTACAACTTGTAATAAAATCCTGTGGTTACTGCTTTTCTGAGCCACACACAGGGTCCGAAATTTACACCCGCCACTCGCCAAATGTGAGCAAATTTTCAGCTTGCCGAGTAAAATTTGTAGCACTATCTGCCACATGGCGAGTAAATGTTTGCCCCAAATGAGTTACGTGTACGAATCCTCATTTTTAGGATTTCTGTGACGCTCCTTTGCGGTTTGCATGTAATTTACACAAGCGTACGTGAAACTTGAACGCCAACATACGTAAGTTTACTCATTCCGGACATGAAAATCCTTCACCTGCTGGCGAAATTCACATTTTGAATTCAAAATATGTCACCTACGTGATTCGTGTGTCCGATGATGGAAAAAAACCGGCTGTAATTAGTGATGCACGCCGCAGCAGCGAGCCGCAAGGTTTCAGAACATTCTGACTGAAAGAAGCTGCAGTTTCAATTACTTTTTAAATCCTCCGAGTTATTTAGGATTTAAAACGGTTTAATCCGACCTCAAGTCTAGTTTTATTTTATTTCGGCTTTGCTATGGTAACTGTAGCGGTGGATCCGAGAGCGCAGCTGGTCGTGCTTTTTGCCAAAGTTACAGCGTCATAAATCAACAGACTTTTAATACCGCGCTGAAACCAAAGTAAGAAAAAAATCCTTTCCCACTCTCTCCTGACACAAAGACTCATTTTTAGATTAATAAGCGGCTATTCCTATCGCATCTAGGAGGTTAATTAGAGGGGCTAAACGGACCCAGGGTGAGTGTGGGACTGTAGCACTAACATAAAAGCAAAGATGTTTGTTTAGTTGGGACCCAATCTGAGCTGGTCACATTTGACTGTTTTCATCTGTTAAAATGACATTTAAAGTAATTTTATTTTTACTAATGTTGATGTGACAACGTAATAGAAAATCACAAATAAAAACATTACAACTTTTTTCACAAACTCTTTTTCACAAAAAAGTGGAGGGACTGTTTAATTTGTTAACTTAGCTACGTTATTGCTATGGACTGTTATGTCAAATAAATACTTTTTAATAATTTTTTTCTTTTTCAAAAATATATTTCAAATATATATATATATATAATCTGATTTGACCAAAATGTTTTTTTTCTTGTTAACTATTTTTGAAGTTTTTTACTCATTTATGTTTGGCTCCAATATAATATCATATTATGGAATAATGTGTTTCAGTTTATCGTGTAAAAATCATTTAGTATTCGGGCCGGTAAATGTTTTTCATGTACTCTGGCCACACACAATGACACCAAAACGTGTCGCCACTTGGTGTATAACAGTTGTGTAAGTGGAATTGCCCCCTTTTATTTAGAGTTATTTCAAAATGACTGGACATTTTATGATAAAAGTTTGACTACATCGCTATATTGGATATCTGTAAAAAAAAGCACATTTCGAACATCCCTATTTGTTACCCTTGAAAGTAAAATATTTCTATCCGGTTATTGTTGTTTGCCTCCAGTTTCAGATTACAATATGAGAGCAGAACGGAGAGCAGTTTAAATATGGCTGAATTGTGTGTAATAATCAATAATAACTGCTGTTTTAGAATCCAGGACAAGAAGATGAAACTAAAACAAACTCCAAACAGAAAACTTGCTGCAATTCCTCAGAGAGAAACGACTCTCTTTATTAGTCCGTCTATGAAGGTGTATCCCCGCACATTCCTATGGTTTCTCTAACCTTGAGAACACCCCCTCCCCACCACTATCACCGCACAGTTGGCCCAAAACTTTCAGAGCAGATTTATGACTGTGTTCGTACTAACCCAGGTGAGAAGCAAACACCTTGGTTGTTCCTGACTCAGCCGCTTTCCTCCTGCAGACATTTGTCTCAGACAAAGGAGAGCAGGAGACACACTGAGATATAACTGCTTTAACAAGAACCAATAAACCTGATACATGAGCTTCCGTCAGAACCTCAGTGAACATTATGGTTGCTTCTATGCAGATGACCCACAGCTGTTGGTTTCTAATGGAGAGAATGGAGATTTAGATAATAACTAGTCACTTTATCTGTATAAATGACTCACTTTAAAGAAAATTCATTAATAATAACCATATATAACCAACTGCAGCTTTTTCCCTCCACAGCCATGAAGGAAAATGTTGATATCATTACACTACAATTGGAGTTTATAGGTCTTATTTCTTGGTGTTTTTGGTTGATTTTTCTGTTTTCTCTGGTATGAAAGAACACCGTCTGTGTCTGTTTTGTATTAAAAACATTCTTCCCTTCACTATTTTTAGTGTATTACAGCTCAGCGCTGCAGTTGGCAGGAATAATCACCACTATTGACGTCAGCCTATTTGTGTGTAACTTTTAGTACTTATATGTATAAAACCTGATTTGTAACATACATGTGTGCAACTTCGGGTACTTGCAACTGCGTGTGCTCAAATGTGCACACAAATATCATGAAATTACGGGTATAAAATCCATTTACACACGCGCAATTTCAAGTTACGCTAACTTAAAACCAACTACGAATTCCAAACGGCTCCTACGCATGCTAATCATTAAATACATATGCAGACAAAACCACATTTACACACAGATTAGAGTTACAAGTGTACAAAGGTTTTTTTTATATTCAATCATTTCAGGATTCAAGATTCATGCGTACATGATGCATTTAAATGTGAGTTTCCTTATCGCTTTCACTCTTTTTGCACTTAAACAGAAGCAGGAAAAAACTGCTAAGTCATAAACTAAGGACTAAATGTACATAACAATCAAACCTCTTGAAATTTTCTAATTTTCAAAGTTCTGCACATAAAGTTTTCTAGTTTTAGAACGTGTCAGCCCATGTATGAGAGCTTAAAGGTCTTGATATTTGTTTTTTGTCACAGACAAACGTCTTTGTATCTTCAGAAGCAAGTTTAGTGGGTAAGTGATAGAACACTCAGATAGCTCAGCATTCGATCAGCATTTAAATGCATCATGTACAAATCCTGAATCGTGAAATTTTTGAGTATAACTCTAATCTGTGTGTAATTATTTTTTTTTCTCTGTGTATCAGGCGATTGCTGAATACGTATTTAACTATTTGTATGCGAAGGAGCCACTTCGAGTTCGTACTTAGTTTTAAGTTAGCTTAATTCGAAATTGTGCCTGTGTCAATGTTTTTGTACTCGTAATTTCTTGATATTGGAGTGTAGATTTGAACACACAGTTACAAGCACCAGAAGTTAAGTTTACAAATCAGGTTTCACCAGCATTCTGGATGAGCTGCAGCTTTCTGTTTGACTTTATAGGCAGACCTGTGAGGACGCTGTTGCAGTAATCAATCCGACTAAAGATGAACGCATGGAGGAGTTTTTCAAGCTCCTGTTCAATGGTAGAAATGTTCCTCAGCTGATAGAAAGCTGACCTTGTTATTGCCTTTATGTGACCCTGGAGGTTCTGGTCTGGGTCCATTATTACACCTAGACTCTCCGTTAGTATGAGCAAGGTGTAGGCAAGTACGCACCCTGTTTGTTGGCGTCAACGCGACACCATTGAGGCACTATGGAGTGTTACTGACAGCTGCTGAAAGTAACTAATAAAGTAACTTTTAATCTAACTTCTAAAATAAATTAATCAGTTAAGTGACTAAGTTACTTTTGGAAGTAGTAATGAGTAGTCAGTAATCAGATTAATATTTCAATCAGAAAATAGTATTATGATAAAAAGCAGAGGTCTCGGAAAAGTCTCTTTGTGAAAAGGAAAAGATCCGGCATAAAGACAGACCTAGATCGACTGATCTATGTGTTCACGTTAACTGCAGAATTTCTCCATTTTACATCATAAATTATGTTCCGAATATGGTCATGTTCTATAGTTCTCCTTTGAGTTATATTGTTGTCAGCATAAAACACTGCCCCCTAGTGGTTGTGTAGTTTGAAGGATGAGAGAAATAAACTTCAAACACTCTTTTTTTGTAACTTCTCACCTTTGTGTTGGCAAGATGTTAATTCAATTCTTCATTTTTTTACGTTTTGAATTACGGATTTATAGACTGTTTAACTGTACCTGACTGGCATCCAGTAAATGCTTTAACCAAATGATGCTCGAATCAGGCTCCGCCTATCGAATCCTCCACTATTCGGGGTCACTCCTTGTATTTTTCATGCAATATTCAATTGTTTTTACTGGTAAATATTATTTTAACGGCAGTTTGTGAAGTTATCCCACATTGGACCTACTTTCGTAGATGCTGGCGGTTTTTATTTTGCTGCGTTTTTCCGCCGGTCCGTGTGAATATTGTCTGATACTAAACCGATCCGTGGTGGGAAAAAAGAGGTTGGTAGACTCACTGGCAGCCAAGAAGTTAACTCTGGAGGGGCTGCACAGATCCACAGCTCAGATGAGTCAACCAGCAGATGGAAACTGCTCCTCGAATCATGCAGTAGAATCCTGTTGTCCTACGTTAGAGAAACGAAGCACCAGTTGAGGTCCTGAATCCTACGAAGCTGTTCTAGAAATCTGTTTTTGTACTCGTTTTGCTCTAATTGTTTTCTACAGCGTTCCCTCGGCTCCTTCTGTTCTGTTCTTTTTTATTTTGGACGCTGACAAACAGTTCTGATGTAAAGATGGTGACAGACTCCAGCCGTGGTCGTCTCGCTGCCTAATTATCCAGATTACATCATCGCCTCCGGACGTCTGAGCTCGGTTTGTTCTGCAGTCACATGAAGGTTTCCCCCGAACACACTCCCTCCCCACCACCTCGACGCTTGGCCCGATACTTTCAGAGTAGATTTATGGTTTTCTTCTGACGGCCCAGGTGAAAAGCAAACACCTTGTTTCCTTGCTGACTCTGCCGCTTTCCTCCCGGAGCGCAGAGATTTGTCAGCACGGATCTAATCGGCGGACACAGAGGCAGCCGCTGGGGGAAGTTTGTTTGATCTGGATGCAATGTGGATAAATCCCACCGTCTGAATGACCACGCTGGGTACTGAAAACTGAAAATATTCAGGAGTTTAGATGAGCTCCTCCAGCTTATTACTCATAAACCCCCCAGAGGAAGAAACGGTGAGAACGGCCAGCTGGAAAAGCCTCTATGAAGAACAAAGAGGAGCAGAACGGAGCCAAACACCTGCAGAACCTCCATCACAGAGACTCCGAGGTGGAGTTTTCTAACCTCTTTCTATCCCCAGCGTGACCAGTGCTGCCAGCTGGTAAAAGAGAGGCCTCAGATTCATTAAAAACTACTGTTTATAGTCATGAAGAGCCAGACGGTCAGGATTAAAGAAAAACAAACACAAAGACTTTAAATGTTTGAAGCGAGTCGGTTCAGATAGAGGCGGACATGTTTGACCCCGGCTCATGCAAACAGTCAGATCAACAACAGCATATTTCTTTATGATCATGAATAATTTAAGTCAGCTAAACTGATTCACCTTACTTTATCATTCATGCTGGTGATCGCAAATATTTAGCGTCTGATTTATCGAAATTCCGCATAAGGAAAGCTAAATTGCGTGCGCTGGGTTGTCCTTAATCTGCGGAAGATCTACTAAGGTTGCGCGTGTAATTCATAACAGGTGCAAAGAGCAGTGTTAAAACGAGGAGGTTGCAGCTGCTGGTGTTTGGCAAAAAAGGGGGGAAAAAACACATCAAGTTAGAGCTGTTAGGGAGTTATTCAGGCTAAAATGTTGTGAATTATATTTTTGTACATGTGCTTCTCCATGTCGGCATCGTAATCCAGAGTCCGATTGATTAAAGCAGCATCATGTCCAGAACAAGCTCCGAAAATGCCCTTATTCTACGAATGTTGTTGAAATGTCCGACATATATGTATTATACCATATATATATATATATATATATATATATATATATATATATATATATATATATATATATATAGCCTAAATATGTTACTGGTGTTGTACATGATTATTACACTTTATTAATAGGAACCCAGGAAGATTAGGAGCGACTTTGGTGGAAACCAAAAGAGATCCAGATAAATAAACAAACAGGAAGTTAATATGCGTCTTTGGGCGAAAAAAGGGGAAATATCCACATAACTGTCAGGTTTATGGCTATTATTTTGTTACTTACTATTAAGACATTTCCGTTTGCCAGTAGTAAACTTAGAGCTAAGTCAAGGGACGCGTTTCAGAAGCGGTAATAGCTGCTAAAATAGCCGACGCAAACATTTAAATGTTTAGTAAATCACACTGCATCTGGAACGCCTACTTATCCGCATCTTCTCCCATTACGTTGCGTCTTCCGATAGAAAGAGCCAAAGTTCGTATTCATAAAGGACGGAAGCGCTAAGCGGATTGCGTGCATCTTGCTGCTCGTGGATGGTAAATCAGCTGCGGCCTGTTTTTGCGACGCTGCGAGGTTTGTTCCGGGTTTAACAAGCGCCCTTAAAATGAGAACATAAAACACACTTATCATTAAAAAAACAATGGTTTTGGTCCTGGTTTAAAGGAAACTATAGTTTCTGTACATTTTAGGTTTTCAGGCAGTTTGTTCCAGACCTGAGGAGCTTAGACTCTCAACTTGTTTGGTTCTGGTTCTGGTTCATGTGGACCTGAGGGGGTCTTCATGCTTGGCACCAGACCAGCAGCTCAGAAACCTTTCTACTTTGTGCTTCATGGACCAATTCCAGAACTGGTGAATCCAGCTAATTATCTAACTTTATTAAAAAGAAATAACTTAATTCAAATGAATTGGGGTGTTATTTGAAAATTAAACTTTAAATGTCCTTTTTCTTTATCATTTTAAGTAAGTTCCAGAAAGAGCAAAGCTGATTTGGAAAATAAAAAAAAGGATTTTGAATTATTTCTTTTTCCTTTTAATGAGTCAAAAATAGCAGCCAGAGTTTGAAAATGAATAATTAGATTTATTTTACATCTATGCTTCCACACAGTTGGACTCTCGCTGGGCGGTGCGACGACAAAGATGACGCACCACAATGTCTTTCGTACTTTTTGTTAGCCGTGACGTTGTTCTGTCCGCCAATCAACGGACTGCGTCGGGTCCGGTAGCTCCGCCCTAATTGTTCCGTGTCACTGGTGCAGAAGGAGACAGAAAGAAAAGTGGACAAGGAGCCCCATGAATCCCAGTCTCACGTAGAACAAAGTAATTATCTATTTTAATGATGAGGAACTCATCTAACTGGGACGATTTGCTATATTTGGGATAAAAACTGTTTTCCTTCACCGTCATTTTCCCATAATGCTGTGTGAGCTTTAGCATCTCAGGCTACGAAAAACAAGAAGCCTCCAGTTGGTCAAATATTACGGTAGCCTGAATGATCTGCATGCAACACAGTTTAAATGTCGTATCCCATCAATTATGGCGGCCAAACAGTTTGCTATAAATGTAATATTCTGCATTGAAAAGGAAATCTGTGATTCAGAGTATGATGGAGCCTTCCAGGTGTCTGAATGTGGTTGAAACTGGAATCGGAGCACCTGCAGCTTCACCTGTTTCTGAGACGCGTTTTATACCACTTAAACAAAATCTGAAAGGTTTCCAGGTTCATGTGACCGTTGCGGCCGCCAGGTTCAAACTGACGCGACCAGGACTTCAATGTTTCTGCTCCTGATTCCGCTCCGGTTCCTTCAGCCTCTGTTGTTTGGGTTTTTACTGCTCCAGAACTCAGGCAGGAGCACTCAGAGCTAAAGCTGTGAATCGCAGCCAGCAGTTGGAAGCGCAAAAAGGTCAGAAGCATAAAAAATAACGGCGGCAGGAATAAAAGAGCGCGCTCCCCCCACATCAGCCTCTCCGGGTGAAATCTTCTGCCAAGCAGCAGATGTTGTATTAGCTTTGATTCATTTAGAAGATGGATGCGTCCATCAGCGCCGCTCCCATCTTCCTGATTCAGCAGAGTCCTTCGCAGCAGGCGGACGTTTGTCACCGGCTGGAGTCGGAGCAAGCGGGGAGGGTGGGGGTGTTCTGCGCCTCGTTTCTGGCTGCGACTCATCCGTTTCAGCAGAAAACCCGGCAGGAGTCGGTGGGGAAGCGAGCGAACGAGAAACGCAGAGAAAGGAGACGGAGAAAACGAGCTGTGACATCATCGTTACATCTGGGTGGAGGTCCAGCTGGTGGAGCAACAGCAGAAACAATATAGACTAACGGAGGAAGAGCGCAAAAGGCTCCTGCCTGTTCACATTTCTTCTGGACCTGCAGCCAGCAGCTGGCCTGACTCAGCTCATTGTCCTCTCCAAACCAGACCAGCAGCACCAGTTTGCTGACGTAGCTCCCTGTTACTGTGGGAGCAGCCAGCTGCCGCTGCAGGAGGAGGCCGGGAAAGTGTCCGAGCAGCTGCCGGGGCAGCTGGGAGGGTTAAAGCGCCCCGGGAAGCAGTTTGGGTTTGTCCCAGAGCTGCCGGGAGGTGCCAGGTTCACTTCCACAGAGCCAGAGCGTAGACTCCAGAGGCGCCGGGATCAGCGTCACCTCAACATAAACGAAGACAAATCCCTTCCATTTCATCCTCCTGGTGTGGAAAACCAAACCCCCTCTTACTTCTGAGATAAAGTGGAGGAAACCGGTTTCCTGAGCTGATGAAGTCAATCTGTTGCCCTGGAACTACATCAGCAATGACCTCACGGCAGCAACTGTTGCAGTCCATTAACCTGGGAAGGGTCAAAGGTCATCTCCAGACCATCTGAAGTCCATCATCTCATACGGCTTCCTGCCTTCCAAGCAGATTCAGCCCAACATCAGAGCAGAAAGCTCAGAAATCCGTCACAGTTAATTCAATTCAGTCCAGATTATTTTGTCATTTATCATTTCAATAAAAGTATCAGTTTAAAAGTTTTCCATTTAAAGGAGACATATTAAGCAAAACCCACTTTTTCGTTGCTTTAGTATGTATATTTGGGTAACTGGGGTGCCTCCCGAACCCGTAAATGTAAGTTTCGAAAACTAAGTCAAAGTGTTATGAACTGTCGGAGCCAAGAAACGGGTCAAAAACGAAATATTTTGTAGTTCGTTTGCATAATCCCGACCGTACTCCATTGGTGTCTCCCCTGGGCTTCACCTGCACGCAACAGCCAGAGCGCCACCCTTTGGTGGTGCTAAAAGGATTATTCTTTTATTTTTAAAAGAGAGGAAATACATCCTCATTGGTCACAATACATAATCTGCTACAGCAGATATTTTTAGATAAACCACAGCAACAGATAGCAGCGATCAGTAAAAAGAAATATCTTTTATGTTTCCATAATGTGTCATATTTTACGTTAAAACGGGATTTACCTCATTTAAGAATCCTACATTCATCTTTTGAGGAAGCTTAGTTAATGTTACCAGCAGAGTGAGTCTCCACCCTTTAACATCGGAGATAACAAAAAGGAAAATGTGAAGAAAAAACAGTAGGTTTCTTTATTGCTCCTCCAACTGGTTCACAAGCAAAGTGATCAGCGATCAAGTGTTTAAATGTTTCAAATTCAAATATCACATTTCCAAAATGTTTAACTTTTTAATCAACAGTAGCTGCGTTTCCATTACAAATATATGCAAAACTTTCAGTACTGTCTAAAAGTCGAGAAAACACAATTTCACAATAGCGGTGTTTCCTTTAAATAATAACCTCAGTTTAAATCACAATTTTTTCGCGCAATAACTCATAAAAACAATGGCGACGGATGTGAACATTTACAGTAGATATATTCGTAATGCAGGGACGGCACTAGCGCTCATTATCAGCCATGAGGAGGAGACGTAGCGACAAGCCCCTTTTTTCATGGGAGCGGCAACACATACGACTTTTTTGGGGAAAGCGTAGTCGGCGAATTTACGGATGACCTTTGGATTCATATATATTAGTTTTGCCTTTATCACAAACCAAATGCAAAAGAAAGCGTCTCTTTGTGAACCCAAACAAGCCGCGCCATCTTTCTCCTCCTACTAGAACTTCCAACGTCATCAACCTCGAAGTCTTTTGTCCTCGTAGTAACATCTGTCTGTTGATCATGTGATTCGTGTGATGCGAAAAAGGTGTTTCCATAGCTGTTTCGTGAAATTTATTAATTCTGATAAGCTCCAAAAAAAACACTTTATCCAAGCGCAAAAAATTTTTGGCTTAAAAAAACTCGAGTTTTTTACGAAATTAGCATTTTTTCCATTAGGCAAATTTATTTTCGCAGCTTCAATTGGCGCAATTTCATGGATAACGGAAACGCAGCTTCAGACACGTGGTAGTTTGTATGATTTAAATTTTGCTTTCACTTCTGTTCTGATAAGAGACACAAAAAGAATAAAAGGAACTGATAAAATTTAGTTTAGTTGATTGTTCTGTGTTGCAAAGCAGCGACCGACCAGGATAGCAGGGGGGGGGGGGGGGGTTCACTCTCTTGTGAACGCATTTCTTCCTCAAGGCACAATGGACAACAGAAAGTAAACTGTAAAGCTTTTTACTAGAAGTGCAGCTCATAGAATCCTCTAAAAACACATCGAAACAAACACTGTGTTATTTTTTGTTGGTTCTCTAATCCTCCTTGTGTTCAAAATCGCCAAAAAACCATATTAGATCAATTCTCCTTTCAATATAAAGCATGTAGTGGCCAAACGCTGCACTAACTCCGTTAGCTCCGCTGTTGTTGAGCTGACCAATCACAGGCATACGCATTGACGGAGATGGATGGTTAGAAAATCGGGCTCTGCTCCATCCGTCGTTGCGTAGCTGACGGAGAGCCCTTGTGTCCCCTGAAGGAGTATAAACTAGACTCAAGAGTACTTTATATATTAAAGAAAATAAAAAGTTGACAACAGGACATGGAGGATGTTCAATCACTGGGAGCATCATCTAAATCGATACTCCCCATCCAGCAGGGGGCGTTGTAGCTGAGCAGGATATCAGACCAGGTGGAGCTCCTATGGAAAGAAAAACACTTTGAAAAAACAAGGTTACCAGCTGAAATAACAGCAAAAAAAATACAACTGGAGAGTAGTAGAAGAGAAAAGTAGAAGCAGGAAGAAAAGCGGTCAGTCTGTCCTCCAGCTGTCTAAGCCTATAGCAGCATCACACCAACTGTTGGGGCATCTTGCAGTCACTAATTGATGAGTCCAACTGTCCAAAAGCTGAAACTTGGTCCTAACTGGGTCATGAGCAGAATAATGATCTAAACATATCAGCAAAAGAACCAAGATGTTCTTCTGGCCTAGTCAAAGTTCCATAGATTAGACTGAGTTAAAGGCTGTGATGGGACAGAACCAAACGTCTTCAAACCACAAAGAACTGAAGGAATGTTGTTGAGAAGATTCAGACCAGGATCTGCGGTGCGCCTATTGGGCGGTGCTGATGGAGGAGGTTCTACAGCTGCTGGGTCAGACTTCAGACACTGTCCCCGACAAACTGGCCAACCTTGGCTCTGGTTCTGCTGATCAGAACTCGTGGGAAGTTGTTGGTGTACTGAGGGAAGTTCTTGGAGCTTCATTCGGGCCACCTGGAACCGGGGAATACTGGGAAGTCTCAAACGGACAAACACTGATTAGGAGTCCTGAACAGTTGGACGGTAGAAAGCCGACCCGATGTGAGGCGTTCAGGCACAATCCGACTGCAGGTAGAGATCTTCGGAGACTTTACGGTAGGGTTCTAAGAGTTTAAGTGTCTCCACCATCAGTGAGTGAATTTAGAACAAAAGAAGTTCTTCCAGAAGCTTCTGAGCTTGACTGATCCCTAGAAGGTCCGGTTCTCTTGCAGCGCTCTCAGCGTCATCAGAGCTCTGCATCACATTCGGCCTGTTGGAACCGCTGAGGTCTGTTTGCTGCCTCTCCCTGCCAGATGGCCCGTTATTTCTGACCTTTTCCAAAGGGATGTTTGGGCTTTTTCTGCCTGCAGGACATTATATAAGCCTGAAGATCAGCTGCATCATGAGTTTACCTCGCTCCTGCTCTCACCCATCAACATATGCTCAAAGTTATCCAAGCATCATTCGGTAGCCACTCGGGTCTGAGCCAACGTGTTTCCAGTCCACTTTTAATAAATAAGTGTGTGTGTTCTGGTCCACGCTGTGATCACAGAGCAGAACCGGCGGCGCTTATCCCTGCTGCTCCCCCTAGCTGTCAGGAAGACGGAGTGAGCTCGCCGGCGCTCCCTCGCTCTGTGTTATTTATCACGCTGGAAAACAAAGAAAAAAGGTCGGAGCAACAGGAAAAACCGGAGCGCTAACGAGCCGGAGACGCTCCGCAGATAAATGAAGGTCACAAATTCACTTCTGCCTCACGGAGGCCAATAAAACCTCCTTTCTGCTCCAGACGGAACATAATTAAGTGCGTTAAGAGGAAAAGAACCGCTGACGGGTCCATTAGGTGGGCTTGACCCAGGATTGACCTCAGGTTTTAAAATAAAACATTATTTCAGTTTTCCATATTTCCACTGTGTCTCTGTGATTCACTGCTGACCTGTTCAGGATGTCCCTGGCCTCCGTCCAATCAACGCCAGAACCACTACGACCCAGCACGTATAAGCAGATATAGATAGAGGATGGATACCTCTATTGTAATCTGGAGACTGAAAGGAAACATGATCTGAATGCAGGTACGGTAACAATGAGTGAAGGGATGAACAGACCGTTTTACAGATCGCTTAAACCTCCAACGGACATCTTCTCTTCTGTTGGACGCGCTGGGAGTGTAAGAAAGGACAAAGAAAGGACTCCAAGCTATCACTCAACTCTGCTATCAGGGAACAACAATGGTTTCTCCTGCAGCTAAAGCAGAAAGCGAACGCATCTTTCAGCAGCAGTAAGGTCCATAACACGGTCCGCACTGAGCGAATCACCTGAAACAACGTCAAGCTGAATGAACACATCGCTGATACTGGAGAAAAAGCAGCTGTCACCATAGCTACCAGTAGCATCCAATCCGACCAACCAAAAGGAATCCCCGTTAAAGCTACCCATGATGCATTCAAGTACAGCTGATTTAAGCATGTTTAATTATTATTTTAAACATGAACATCAGCCCAGAAAACAGTGTTGGGCGTCTCACATTAAAAAAGTAATTAGTCATAGTTACAAATAACTTTTTTCAAAAAGTAATTGAGTTAGCAACTCAGTTACTACACTTTAAAAGTAATTCGTTACTCAGCAAAGTAACTGTGGTTTTATTTCTATGGTATCTATTAGGTAACAAATAATAAAACACCATATAGACAGTATTTTAGAACATTTGGTATTTTAACTTGACTCAATAAGATTAAAGCTTTGTGCAAAAATGAAAAAATATGCATAAAGTAAATACTAGAAATACATAATCACACAATTTTGATTACAGCACAAAACTAACACAGACAGCTGTGGGTAAAATGAAACGAAGGAAAATCTGTCCATTAAGTTGTGCAAATCTGTCTGTAATATTGGACAGTAAACAGAGCAACAACTGGTTGTAGCAAGACATTTTAAGATTGATTTCGCATCACTTATTTTCTGGGATGTATGGAGATTTATCGAAAACCAAACCAGCCGCTTTATTAGCGCAGTTCTGGGTTGTAGGGAGCGTCCGCTTCAATGAAACGACAGTCCGCCTAAAATCCAACTTAAAACTAAGTTCACAACTAAGTTTCTTACAGCATGCAGACGGCAAGAGCACTCTGAGTATCTGCCTACTCACCAACCGGGAGTGCAGTAACACGCCACTGTACATCCCCAGTAACGGCGCTGTAACAGTGGGAAAGGTAGTTATTTAGATTGCTCCATTACCTAAAAATTTACGGCATTAGTAACGCCGTTATACTTAAACGCCGTTACTCCCAATTGAAAAACGACAGTTTTGAAAAAACTCGCCTTTTTCGATAAAACGTTTTCCGCGCTTGGGTGATTTTTCGAGCGTATCGAAATTCATATATTTCGCTAAACAGTTTGCAAAAGTCTGACTTCTCATAGTTAAATCTCAGATTTATGTTCTCGGATTCTATAAAAGTGTTTCTCCTTCAAGTATTTATTATTTGATCAATTTTCTGCATGAATTGTTCTATTTATTTAGTAGTTTAACGAAAATATCCGGCATGAACCTGGTTAGATATGGGCTGCAGGTTAAACTTAACAAGGAATTTGACTTAATGAAGTGACTGATGAAAGCACCTGAGTCATTCTGGGTCTTTATTCTGTTAGAAAGGCTCCAGCCTGCCAGGGCCAAACTGGTTCAGTGGACTTTAATCCCTCCTGTCAATAATAGAGAGCTTTCCTTCTTCACACATGTGACTGCTGAGTTAGATAAAGCTGAAAAATGGGAATTTTAATTTCCACCTCCGCTGCAGTTCCAACAAACGTCTCTGCTGCCCTTTTTTTCCCTTTCACTGCGCTCATCACTGAGGTAGAAGTAAAATGTGCAAAGGGAACATTTTTCTTCAGCGTTCCTCCGGAGGAGAAAGGAAACCACAGAGGAGGTCGTTTTCTATTCACTCCTCCACCAGCAGGTTGCTGCTTCAGCCGCAGTTTTTTCCCCCCAGTAGAAATGTATTTTTATCAGGCACACAGCTGGGCAGCAAAGCCCTGAATTCACCCTGTAACACAGGCAGTCATTATTTCACCCTCAGAAACGCAGCTCAGCTTTATTCCAGTCAGAAACGAGCAGGTTTAACCCTCTGATCAGCGCTGACACTCGGCGCCGCGTTAGCTGCCTCATTAGGCGTCTAAATGCCAGCTCATTGGTTAATGTTGTGATGAGTGGAAGTGGGAGAGTTTCTGCCTCAGTGGGCAGAGTGGGCCTCATGTTTTCACTGAGCTGATGAGCTGGAACTGAAAGGTCTCAGGTGGGAACTCCTGAACCCGACTGATCAACCGGCTGCCGATGTGCCCTCGAGCCAAGAGGCGACGCATCCTCCCCGATCTTTCAGAAAACGTCTCCTCTGGAAAAGTGCAAAGAAAAAGCTCAGAGTTTTCTGAGTGGGAGTCGGAGAATTACATTTCAGGCGCGTTTGTAGAAGCAAACGCGCCTGAAATGTTTCTAACCTCTGAACACCTCTGAGGTTGGGGTCGCGACCTCGCTTCATTATGCAGCTGGATGGAGGTGCAGTCAGGCCTGCAGCCTCTCCGTTATATAAGCTCTACAATGAGTTCACCGCAGCTTTCAGTGCCAAAATGTTTCTATCGATCAGAAAGGCTTTAGTTAAAGCAGCCGAGTTCAGCGTTTTTACCACTTGGGACAAAAAAGATCCAAGCCGGAAACTATAGAATTCATTAAAAAAATTAAAAGCACAAAAAGCTAAAATATGAATTATTTCTACCTGCTCATTTAACTGATTTTTTTTTTTTAAATGAAGAAACTGAAAAGTATGAAAGAATCACTAAAGATTCAACCCAATCAAACTGGAACGTTTATTTAAAAGAAAATAATCCAGATTGTTGCCTTTTTAAGGGTTTATTAACTAACATAGTCAGAAAACATGTAGTCTATTCTCAGAAAATAGAATAAGCTTTGGGTCTTTCTGTTCAAACACTTTCTGCATTTAGTTGAATACAATAATTCATATCAGATGTTGCTGAGGTGATGTCTGCATCTGAGTGAAACATTCTCTAGATGGATGTGATTCTGTGTGACGGGAAATTATTAGATGATTTCAATTTGTTGCACATAAAATGTTGGCATGGTAACATGGCAACAACACATGTTTTCCTGTAGAGAGGCGATTTTCTCTCTGTTTCTGTTTTAACCAGGAATCAAGTATTATATTCACTTAAATACAAAATGATGGTGCAGGAGGGAAGAAAGGAAGAATCAGAAACGCAGAATGAGATGGACAGAAGAAAGCTCGATGGATGGATGGATGGACTGATTTATGGATGGATGGATGGATGAATGGATGGATGGATGGATGGATGGATGGATGGATGGATGGATGGACTGATTTATGGATGGATGGATGGATGAATGGATGGATGGATGGATGGAAGGATGGATGGATGGACTGATTTATAGATGGAGGGATGAATGGATGGATGGATGAAGGGATGGATGGATGAAGGGGTGGATGGATGGATGGATGGATGGATGGATGAAGAAATGAAGGGATAGATGGATGGACAGATTTATAGGTGGATGGATGGATGGATGGGCAGATGGATGAACGGATGAATGAATGAATGGATGAAGGGATGGATGGATGGGCAGATGGATGAATGAATGAATGAATGGATGGACAGATGGATGAACGGATGGATGGATGAATGGATAGATGGACAGAAGAAAGCTAGATGGATGGATGGACTGATTTATAGATGGATGGATGGATGGATGGATGGATGGATGGACTGATTTATAGATTGATGGATGGATGGTTGGATGAACGGACAGATGGATGGATGGACTGATTTATAGATGGATGGATGGACTGATTTATAGATGGATGGATGGTTGGATGAACGGATATTTGGATGGATGGATGGATGAATGGACAGATGGATGGATGGATGGACTGATTTATAGATGGATGGATGGATGGATGAAGGGATGGATGGATGGGCAGATGGATGGAAGAATGGATAGATGGACAGAAGAAAGCTCGATGGATGGATGGATGGACTGATTTATAGATGGATGGGTGGATGGATGGATGGATGTAGGGATGGAGGGATGGATGGATGGATGGACTGATTTATAGATGGTGGATGAATGGATGGATGGATGGATGGATGGATGGATGGGCAGATGGATGAACGGATGAATGAATGGATGGACAGATGGATGAACGGATGGATGGATGAATGGATAGATGGACAGAAGAAAGCTAGATGGATGGATGGGCAGATGGATGAATGAATGAATGAATGGATGGACAGATGGATGAACGGATGGATGGATGAATGGATAGATGGACAGAAGAAAGCTAGATGGATGGATGGACTGATTTATAGATGGATGGATGGATGGACTGATTTATAGATGGATGGATGGATGGATGGATGGAAGGGGTGGATGGATGGATGGATGGGCAGATGGATGAATGGATGAAGAAATGAAGGGATAGATGGATGGACAGATTTATAGATGGATGGATGGATGGATGGATGAAGGGATGGATGGATGAATGGATAGATGGACAGAAGAAAGCTGGATGGATGGATGGACTGATTTATAGATGGATGGATGGATGGATGGATGGATGGATGGATGGACTGATTTATGGATGGATGAATGGATAGATGGACAGAAGAAAGCTGGATGGACGGACAGATGGATGGATGGATGGACTGATTTATAGATGGATGGATGGATGGACTGATTTATGGATGGATGGATGGATGGAGGGATGGATGGATGGATGGATGGACTGATTTATAGATGGATGGATGGATGGATGGATGGACTGATTTATAGATGGATGGATGGATGGATGGATGGACTGATTTATAGATGGATGGATGGATGGATGGACTGATTTATAGATGGATGGATGGATGGATGGATGGACTGATTTATAGATGGATGGATGGATGGATGGATGGATGGACTGATTTATAGATGGATGGATGGATGGATCTGTGTTTTTTCTGCAGGTCTCTGTCTGATTTTCCCCAGTACACATCTTGAATATCTAGTTGATATCAGAAAACCAGAAGGTGGGACAAAGTGCTGCTTTGGTGCTGATGTCTGACGATGACCTACTGATCCTGACCCAGTCTGGCTCTCTGTGTTCAGGAGAAATACTGACTGAAAACGTTGCACCTAAAACTAGAACTATCAGACGTTGGTAAAGAGGGTCGATGGTTCTGCTGAATAAAAACAGTTTGCTCGGGGAAACATTGCATGAAGGTTCAGAAAGTAAACGTGAATCTCTCAGTGTTTCTCTGCATCCTCCAGTCTCTTGAGGGGAGGTCATTCAGCAATGTTTTCTGGGTAGCGTTCAATACCGGATCGATGCTTCTCTCAGCAGAGAGTCCATCTGAAGGAGGCGTCTGAACCACCAACAGGTGATCTAACGAGGCGTTTAGGGGTGCGTTCGATACGTTTATAGCAACATAAGTGTTTATTAGAGCTTCTTTCAGTCCAAATCAAGGGGGTTTCCTAACACACACACTCTCATAACAGCTCTACCGAGTGTTGGATTACAGCTCGGTTGTTTTCATCGGATTACCCAGCTGACATATCAGGGAAGAGCCTATTAGTCTCCATGGAAGCAGAAAGCCAGGGTAATCAGAGCTGTAATTACAGAGGCAGGCAGACGCTGCAATCAGAGCGGAGAAGAGCAGCTAGAATCATCATCTTCAGCCTGTCCATCACAGGAAACCCACACACAACCAGTCATTCACTAAAATAAGGTTCAGATTCTCAGAGGGCATTCAAGGACTCTGTGATTCTGTCCTTAGAAGGTTGAGAGACCTGGTTGGACCAGTAGTGTCTGCACCAATCAGCTTCTACTATTAAAAACCACAGACTCGTACCTGCAGACACATCCGTCTGTTTCCGCCCTATGCTACGCCGCTCAAGACTCTAACATACCGGAAGCTAAGAGCCTAAAACCCCAATGCTGACTCAGCAGCCCTCGGTTGGTTATCATGACCTTGAACTGGGGGCAGCTAACACTTGGATCCTACTAAAGGTCGTGGAATTTAGCCAAACCCTTTGTGTCAGAGATAAAATCTATGAGTCCTATATTAACAAACAAAGAAAAACCTTATCACAAAGAGAACCAGGAACTAGCAGTGTATTTAAATGAAGTCTTCAGCAAGGAGAGAAGTCCACAAAAGTTTACATCATGTATTTATACACCATGAATTTCTCTCTACCCCATGAGGTTTTATGACCCCAATCTCCTGCTCATGCAGAGAGTACACGTCTTCACTCAAGCACACAGGATCAACTTCAGTCTTCACAGATCGATAACGTTCTGCGTACAATGCTCATTCAAAGTACAAAAAAACGAATATATGATAAACGCATTTAATGTATTACTGTTCTTCTTGCACCTTGGAAACCAGGAGTCAGACTAAAGCCTCGTTTGCATGTTTGCACATGTTGCCTGGGGAGTCCTGCAAAGCAATTCCTCGCCAGGACAAGACCATCGTTGCAGTCAAGTCTCTGGTCAATGACAGCCCATTTCCATTTTTTTCCGTTTTATTTTTAAATAAAAACTCTTCACTCTTTCACTTATGTGACAGAGCTTTACGTGCAGAAATGTGACATCCGGCTCCTCGTTCGCTGAACATCTCATAAATTGTCTCATCTGCTGCTATATATCTTCAACATTCAGAATTTTGGGGGGGAATGAAAAACAGATTTACAGGAAGTGGCTTGCTGACTAATCACAGGACTGCGCTCTCTCTAGATTTTGGTGGACATGCCACAGAGCATTTGCATCTCTGGACTTCTCCTCTTGGTTAGTTTAAAGAACTCGATGAAGGTCCATCTTCTGTCATCAGAAGGCTGCATCTTCTCTATCCTATTTAAGGTCTCCGTCTCTGAAAATCATGAAAAACTGTTCTTATTTTCAACACAATCAACAATGCTGAATTGTGTAAAGATCTTGCATGTAAATGTTTTATCTAAACTAAATTCCCTGCATCACTTAGAGAAAGAAAAGAGACCAGTAAACGGCTGGGTCTAAAAAAGCCATTTCCTTTGACGTAAGTTCGCATGGGACTGCTCACAGGAGTGCAGCATTGTTTTGGCCGAGTAGCTGTAGGTCCAAGAAGCTAACAGTTGGCAACTCTACAACACGGCAGAACACGTTTGGTATTTGTAGAGATAACACAACGACGCTAGATATTTTTTACGCACAGAATAAGAGCGAACACTAGCTACCAAGCTACTGTAAGTAAACCGATAATTGTAATATCAGCAGCAAAAAAAAAAAACTAAATAGCTTTTAGCTTCTAATAGCTAAACCTCCCAGTAGCTAAATCTCCTGGTAGCTAAATCTCCCGGTAGCCTAATCTTCTGGTAGCTAAATCTCCCGGTAGCTAAATCTTCTTTTAGCTAAATCTTCCAGTAGCCAAATCTTCTGGTAGCTAGATTTTCTAGTTGCTAAATCTTCTAGTAACTAAATCTCCTGGTAGCTAAATGTCCCGGTAGCTGAATCTTCTGGTAGCTACATCTACTGGTAGATAAATCTTCTGGTAGCTAATTCTCCCTATAGCTAATTCTTCTGGTAGCTAAATCTCCCGGTAGCTAAATCTCCTGTTAGCTAAATCTTCTGGTAGCTAAATCTCCTGGTAGCTAAACCTTTTGGTAGCTAATTCTCCCTGTAGCTAAATATTCTGGTAGCTAAATCTTTTGGTAGCTAAATCTCCCGGTAGCTAAATCTCCATGTAGCTAAATCTCCCGGTAGCTAAATCTCCCGGTAGCTAAATCTCCTGGTAGCTAAATCTCCCGGTAGCTAAATCTCCAACTAGCTAAATCTCCCGGTAGCTAAATCTCCATGTAGCTAAATCTCCCGGTAGCTAAATCTCCTGGTAGCTAAATCTCCCGGTAGCTAAATCTCCAACTAGCTAAATCTCCCGGTAGCTAAATCTCCATGTAGCTAAATCTCCCGGTAGCTAAATCTCCTGGTAGCTAAATCTCCCGGTAGCTAAATCTCCAACTAGCTAAATCTCCCGGTAGCTAAATCTCCATGTAGCTAAATCTCCCGGTAGCTAAATCTCCTGGTAGCTAAATCTCCCGGTAGCTAAATCTCCCGGTAGCTAAATCTCCCGGTAGCTAAATCTCCTGGTAGCTAAATCTCCCGGTAGCTAAATCTTCTGGTAGCTAAATCTCCTGGTAGCTAAACCTTTTGGTAGCTAATTCTCCATGTAGCTAAATCTCCCGGTAGCTAAATCTTCTGTTAGCTAAATCTCCTAGTAGCTAAACCTTCTGGTAGCTAAATCTCCCTGTAGCTAAATCTCCAAGCAGCAGAATCTCCTGGTCTACTGAGCTTGCTGTGAGCCTTCCCGCTTGTCAGCGGGTGGTGAGCGTTCAATCTGAACAGAGTACAGATCAGGCGAGATTACCTGCTTAATTTCAGCATATTACTAAGCAGAGGAAAGGAAACAAATAATGTTTACCCCAGTAGTGAATAGGGAAGACCGCAGTGTCGAATCCTTGTCTGACTGGCGTGTGACGCTTGCCCATTGTAGTTTTGGCTCGAGGCTCAGTGTGAGGCCGCTAACGGTCCTGTTGCGCTGCGGTCCGATCTTGTTTGGGAATGGAGCCTAAACAGGGTGGTAAAATCCATCTAAGGCTAAAAACCAACATTATTGTTGTTTCACATTACGCTTTTCTGATTTTAGTGAACAGAGATAGTGTAAGAATTTGTTGCAGTTAGCCAATTAGAGGTAAGAAACTTGCATGTAATTAATCTTAATGAGCAAGCCCCCAAAAATTCTCCCCACTCACTGCTTCACTGAACTGCAACACAACAAAATCTGTGAGAGGAAGAATTTTTTTCAAACAGACACAAGGCATTCTTTCATGCCAGAAAAAACAAAAAAAAATATTTAAAAAAAGTAAATGAGACCTTTAAATTAAATATTCTAAAGATGTCTACTTTCCGCAGATGCGTTGCCTAGTTGGCAGTTTTTCCAGCCTCATTCTCTCACTCTCTAACCATCTTTCCTGTCAGCTTCTAATCCATCATCATCGCCAGCCTGAGGGCCTCTCAGCATCACTCACTCAGCAATCACTCTCTCCCAATTCTGACTGGATTTAATGTCGTCTCGGATATTCTTTTTGACACATTGATCAGATCTGGTTAAAACCAGCTTTCAGACACATCCAGCCAATGGGAGTGAAACCCGAGCCTAATGTTATCATCACAGGGACCGTCGCTGTTTCACTCTTGGCATCCATCAGCCGCGTCTCCATCGAGATCTACTCCGCAGAGCTGAAGACGACTGATCAATACTCAGCTCTCAGACTGTTGGATCGTATCGATGCAGAACAAAGTGGAACCAAAAGTTGAGGAGAGGGTTGCGTTAATCGCTCCATTACACCCAAACACACACGGGGAGGTTTCTTATGGGAGAACCTGGAGCTCAACATCTGTCGCAGAGTCAGAACTTGTGCAGGAAACATCATGTTCACAGGAGGTTTGGCCAGGCACTCCTGAGAACCGAAACTCACACACTTTGTGGCGCTGAAGAGAGATTCAAGGCCTCTGATTAGTCGAGCATCAGACACGAATCGATCTGCAGACTTATGTCCCATCTGTTTTCTGTCCCCCACAGTCTGCGTGTCCAGGTTCCAGTGCTGTGACGTTGACACCACGGCGGGCCTGGGTCAGATGTGGTGGAGAACTAGGAAGACCTGTTACCAGATCGTTGAGCACAGCTGGTTCGAGACCTTCATCATCTTCATGATCCTTCTCAGCTCGGGAGCTCTGGTCAGTGGCCTCCATGTTTCCCCATCTTCCTCCTCTAGAGGAAGTATTTGTATTTAATTAGTATTTAACTGATTACTTCCTGTCTTAGTGTAATTTGCATCTGGGAAAAAACAACGCATTCTGTGTGTAATGTGTTTGATAGCAGAGTGTAGGGACAGACGTCCGATATCTAGACAACCTTCTGATCTTGTAAGACTGCTATACGCTTCACTATTACCACTGTCCTCTTGATCAATATCAAAAATACCTGAATGCCCCTCAGTCTCATTTTTAATTCCACCCAAATTCTGGCTTCTAACTTCTATGAACCAATACAAATTTTATATCATTAGCAAGCTAAGGGTCTTTTGATTACAATTATATTGGCCTATCATGGATAAAATCATTTACCAACACCCCCCCCCCCCCCCAGAAAATGGAAAAAAAAGTGCACCTTACCAAATTGTCGTCCATTAAACGTGAAAAAAACGATCCATCTCGAACAAAAACGTTCATTTTAAATCCATAAGTGTCGAATTAAAGTCATGTAAATAGTGAATGAGCAAGTGACATAATTTTGGGTACCTGTTTAACTGTAGTTTGAAAAAATATTTGCAGGATATTCATTGTTTGTGTAATGCTGTCAAATCTGGTGTGAATAAAGGTAGTAATTCAGGCTTTAGTCCTGAAGTATGTTTTACGTAACCACCTTAATATAAAACAAAATTTTAAGCATTAAAAAATAAATAGGCAGGTTTAAAATGTCATCATTTTCATTTTGTACGTTTGAAAAAAGAATAAAGGGTGGAAAATGCAGGAATGGAGAGTAAGAAGCTAGTTTTTATTCTACAATATTGAATTCAAGATTTATTGTCTTAAATCGAGCCAAATTATCATCTCCGTCTTGTTTTGAGGATTGCAAGCTAGCTTCCAGTTTCATGTTTTAGATGATTAGATTTGTTTCAAGTAAATGTTACATTTATTTATAGCAAAAATAGTTTTCAGATGGCATTTAAAACAAAAATATTTCTCAACATAAGAAACATTCCCATATTTTCACTTATTTTGAGCTTTATTTAGGTCTAGAAATTATTCTTATATTAAGAGATCTTGGTAAGAAAAATGTACTTACTGCACGGACAGAATATTTAACCTGTTTCTTGTACATTTTCATTAAAGACAAGGTAATTTATCTAGAATTAAGGAGGTGGGTTTTTTCAGTGTACGTCTTGTTTCATTTTCTGTGGTTCCTATTCTTTGTGACGGGTAGAAATTACGTAAAGAAGTCACATAAAAAGCCGACTATGACTAGAATGTAGTAAAGGACTTTGAATGATTTGTTAGTAAAGCGGGTCCAAAATGTTTGGGAACAGAATGTCCTGCAGCAGTCAGTCTTGCAATGAGTCAGAAGAGGCATCTGACTGAAGACTGTTGCTGTATGATGGTCTCATCACCATCATGAGATGTTAACAGCTCAATATCCAGGCAGCAGAAATGACATTGCACAGCAGCATGTCCTGGATGACACAATCAGTTGTGGACAAACTCTGCTAATCCATCTCCTTTTCTTTTGCTGCTCCTCTTTAAATCTCTGCCTGGCTGTATGGTGAGAGAGATGCTGGAGTAGGGGAGATGGTTCTTGGATAGAAGAGATGGTTTCTTCTTACTCTGCTCTTTGGTCCTGCTTTGCATCCATGAAGACTTTTAGATGCTAATCAGCAGCTCCCTGTTGTAAAATGGTCTAACTAGAAAAAAAAAAATAGTTGGAAAAATTCCAGAACCAGAAAGAACCAACAGAGCTGCTCTGAAATGCTGCTAACATAAGAATTCTAGATATTGCCAGTAAAATCACTTACTATCATACCTGATATCATTTGATCCAGACTCTTCAGCTTGGATATTAGGATATTAAAAGGCCTATATCATCAAGTTTTTGGAGTTTTCAACCATCATAAAACCGCACGCCAGAGTGGTTTTTGGCTTAATTCACGCATGTCTGAGTAATCCTCCTGAATCCCGCTCTCTGAGCAGCTGCCCCTCCCTCTCCTAGAAAACGTCTTAGTGTTCAAATTGTGACGTATTTTAAGTCACTAAGTGAAAACAAGGAAGTGCTAGCGGTGTCTGCCCCGCTCCTTCAGACAGAGCGGCTTAAATCTGGTAGAGTTCCAAACACACCCTCCTCCCTTCTCAAAGCTCATAGCTGCTCCGGTTTTAGCAGCCTTTTTTGTTGGATTTTTTTACTTTCTCTGGGAAAATGCCCGTTTGGCTGCATGGATTACAGGATTTTATTCTACATTCATAAAGAACAGCAGCTGGATCAGAGAACAAAGACGTCTGATGAACAGAGAAGCAAGTAGCTGCATGCTAATGTGTGTTAGCCATTTATCAAGCTGCTTATGTAATCTTATAACAGCATTGTGCGGTTAATTAATTGATCTGCAGCATCTCAGAGTGTTCAGTAAACAGGAGCAAACACCACCCACAGCTTTTTTATAATGCTGGAAATATTTGCTTAGTGGATGCAACTATGTTGGTTTGGGCTCTGTCTAAATCCTGGTAGATTTAGCAGCTGAAATAAGCTTTATTGACTTTGTTTTTTTACACAAATAAATAAATAAATCAAGTGTCCCGGCCCTTAACATAATACAGTATCATTGTGGTATTTGGTGCACTTCGGGGAGAGGAGGGGGGGCAGGAGGCGGGTTTATAGAGAATTAAGTGACCTCTCTCTCTCTCGCCCCCTTCAGGCCTTCGAGGACATCTACATCGAGCAGAGAAGGGTCGTCAAGGTGGTGCTCGAATATGCTGACAAGATCTTCACCTACATCTTCATCCTAGAGATGATGCTCAAATGGCTCGCCTACGGCTTCAAGAAGTACTTCACCAACTACTGGTGCTGGCTGGACTTCCTCATCGTCGATGTAAGATATTCATTCATTCATTCACTGCAGATGCTGGTGTTGAAAACGGCACAGAGAAGGAATGTGTTGTCTGATCTTCTGGAAGAAACCCCTTGGAGATGTTTCGTCCTTTGTGCATGCCAAATTTTCAGCTCTTTGGGAACCATCTTGATGAAGTTAAACTGCGTATCTCAAGGATTTTGCATGGGTTTGTTGAGAACAAGATATGCAGATCCAAAGTCTGCGGAAGTGTCCCTACATCCTGCTGACTCCGCTTGAACCAAGCGGTTGACATGGTTGCCCCGCTCTCTTTGGGTCACTTTTTGGGTGTTTTCCACCCGGACGTCTTTGTCAATGACGGCACATGTTGTGACGTTTTGATGTGACCGCTCTGAGTCACACAGATCCAAGCATGTGAAAGCAACACAGGAAACAGAGCTCAGTTTTAATATTACAGAGAGAAATGAGTGACTGAAACACCCGCTATAGCCTGGGAAAGCTCGCTGTTATCCACTTGAGGGAAGAAGGTTTTAGTCGACCCGTGAGCTTCATGCTTGCTGATTTTGATGCACCTGCTCTTGGTCAACATGATGCTTAAATTTTTACAGCTGAAGACATCTATGGTGCCAAAAATTACCACAACAGGTAGGACACACCATTTGACAGCGAAAGGTAAGGAGTCCCACAGGGATGTCTTCTAGGATTCTTTCTTATCTGGATCAGCACAATCTGAGTAACCTGCAGGTGTCTTCAGGAGGACTTTGTCTCACCTTCTGGATTTCAACCAGATGTTCAAGAGGTTTACTGGTGAAAACAAGAAGTAAGTCGTGAGCTTCCACCTCAAATTTCAATTTCAACCAAAAGATCGTTCTCATGATTGATTGCATTTTATCTTGCACTATCCTAATGAGTAAAACCTAAAATAGTAAAGTACTTTTGAATAAGACTCTTTGTGGGAAGACAGATTATCGGTTTTAACATAACTTTGAGTCATTGCCGCTTCCCTATCTTGCCCTAACTAGATGTACAGTACAACACATTCTCCTCGGGTTCTGATCAGATTAGACTCACCAGATGATCATTATCACAATCATAATCAACTGTAACCTGCGTAGCCGGCCTCCTGATCAGAGCTTCTCTAGATAGCAGAGATTCACCCAGTCCTGCTAAAGACAAATGAACTGTAGCTGCACATCAACTCTTCCTTAGAAGATACAGCATAATTATAATAAAAATTGGAATTAGGATTTATGGTGCGCTTAAAACCATTTTAAAATCTCAACCAGGATTGTCTTCTCAGGAGACCTTCCCAAATCAGAGTTAGGACCTCGTCCCTGCCTGGCCTTTCTGTTCGCTAAGACCACGTTTTGGTGGCAACTGTAATGCCTGAAAAACAGCTCTACCAAAATAAATATGAAACTAAGCACTTGAAGGTGTTAAAATACTTGATTAAAACAACACTTTTTGGCCAAACATGGAGGGAAAGAGCTTACTTTCGAATTTCCTACCCAACCCTTCTGACTAAACCCTGCTTTCCACCGGAGTAACGTCTTTGAAAGGCAATACGCAGCTGATAGCTACGATTATATTGAATGGCAGGAAGTGTACCAGTAGCATTGTGTCGTGTCCCTGTTATGCAGCAGCTCTATCTTTAAGGTTCTGTGCTTCTAAAAGCCGATAATCTCAGCAGTTTAGATCAGGCCAGACAGGAAATCAGGCTAAAGAATCCAGAAATTATCTAAATAAAAGATACAGGCAGATTTCTGATTGCTGGTACTGCAGGTCACTGGGCTTATGGGGGGTTCTGATCCAAATAGAAAGGAATCACAGAAGGCATCCCTGAGGGACTCCATGTTGTAGAATTTCTTTAAGGAATGGAGTACACAGATCAGTTTCCTCTTTATTAGGCACATGGTTGTTAATACAAATTTCTAATTTACATGTAGACATGGTGAAGACGATCTGCTACGGTTCAAACCGAGCATCATAATGGGGAAGAAAGGTCATTTAAGTGACTTTGACCGTGGCATGTTGGTCTGAGTAGCTCAGAAACTGCTGATCTACTGGGATTTTCACCCACAACCATCTTTAGGGTTTAAAGAAAATGGTCTGAAAGAGGGAAACTATCCAGTGAGCTGCAGTTCTGTGGGTGAAAATGCCTTGTTGATGCCAGAGGTCAGAGGAGAATGGCCAGACTGGTTGGAGCTGATAAAAGGCAACAGGAACTCAAATAACCACTTGTTCCAACCAAGGTATGCAGAAGATCATCTCTGAATGCGAACAGGAAACTGAGGCTATAATTCACACAGACTCACCAACATTGGACAATAGAAGATTGGAAAAAATGTTTCCTGGTCTGATGAGTCTGGATTTCTGCTGCGACTTTCTGATGGTAGGGTCAAAATTTGGTGTCACCAACATGAAATCATGGATCCATCCTGCCTTGTATCAACTGTTCAGGCTTATGGTGGTGGTGTAATTGTGTGAGGGATATTTTCTTGGCACACTTTTGGCCCCTTAGTACCAACTGATGATTGTTCCAACACCACAGGCTACCTGAGTATTGTTGCTGACCATGTCCATCCCTTCATGACCACAGTATACCAATTCTCTGATGGCTACTTTCAGCAGGATAATGCACCATGTCATAAAGCTCGAACCATCTCAGACTGGTTTCTAGAACATGATGATGAGTTCTCTGTACTCAGACAGCCTCCATAGTCACCAGATCTCAGTCCATTAGAACAGCTTTGGTATGTGGTGGAAGAGGAGATTCTCATTATGGATGTTTAGCCGATAAATTTGCAGCAACTGCGTGCTACAAAGGATTAAGGCACCTTTGAAGGCAAAAAGGGGATCCAACCCGCAACTAGCACCTAATAAATTGGCCATTGAGTGTAGAAGCAACGTTGTTCATCATTTATTTTCTTGATCAGAGGATTAAAAGTTAGTGAAAAAGACCAATTAAAACTACTTGTCGTTTTGGTTTAATAATGGAAAGGGATGCAACGGTACCAGTTTTTTCAAACTGATACGAAACCGATAGTTGGATTATTTTTATTTTATATTCCTCTCTGCTTGTTGCAGAAAATGACGGTGAATCACATAAAGAAATAATAGAATGACCATAAAACTAACATTTCAAGTGAAAATAATGAAGTATCGGTTCATGGTATCTGTTAACTAACAGATACTGATACGAGTGCATTAGAACGGTATCGGTATTGGTGCATCCCTAATAAAGAATGTGTGAGAGGTTCTGTCAAACATGTCCACCTTCACCTGACCTTGAAACTGTATGACCTGTAGATCTCAGTGCTGGGTTATCTGGCCCAGTTCATCCCAGTGAACCAGGTCACCACCCTGCGGGTGCTGAGGACGTTCAGGGCGCTCCGCCCTCTCCGGGCCGCGTCCCGCTTCGCTGGTATCAGGGTAAGAACCAGCTAAACTCCCCTGAGCCCAGACCTGCCCAGGTTCTGTTGGGTTTTACTGAGTTTCAAAGACTCTGTGGTTCATGGCTTCAATCAGAGGAAACATCTCAGGATGGATGGACACAACCTCTGTGATTCACTGTTGCTGATGAAATGACCAATCAGGTCACTGAACCTCATCATTTTTAGTGTTGACCAACAGATTCTCTTATAATTATTTAACCAGAAGGAACAATCTGAAATATTTCCTCTGTTTTGAGGCCATAAATTCCCGATTCGAATTGTTAAACTCTCTCATCGAGCAGCGCTTCTTTCGCAACTGTTTTCCTCCGTCAAAACAGAAACAATCTGATTTATTTTTAAGCTCCAGCGCCCCCTGGACTGCCTCAGTAACATTACACCTTTGCTCTTTCAGGTCAGAGCTCTACCATGAAGCCCTGATCGCTTTGTTCTCCTCCGCAGGACGCCGCCGCTGCGGGCTGATAATGAAACTCTCCATCTCTCCGTCTGTAACGGCGTTAGGATAGACGTTAACGCTCCTCCTTCTTTTCTTCCTCCCTTCCTCTTCCTCCTGCCTCTCTCTTTCCTTGTCCTCCCCTCTCCTCTCGCTCCTCCAGGTTTCATTGGTCAGCTTGGTGGCCAACACGTTGGGTTATTCCGACTTGGCAGCCATCAAGTCGCTGCGGACGCTGCGGGCCCTGCGGCCCCTCAGAGCCCTCTCCAGATTTGAAGGCATGAGGGTAAGAGTCAGTATTAATGTCAGCAAACACACCTGAGCACCACCTGCCAGCAACACCTTACTCTGCTGAAGCTTTAATCACAGGAGAGATATGATCTGGGAGATCTGAAGGATTCTGAAGCTGCTTGTTGATCCTCGTCTGTCCATGAAGGAGCTGAGAAGGCCCAAACCTCAACTTAGAGGTCCTCAGTTTCAGATTTACAGATTATTCTTCATGGCTGCGTTAGCATGAAAAATCTCAATAAAGATGTTTTTAGTTCCATTAGAACATGAGGTTTCTATTTAAAGGGGCAACTCACCCCAAATTAACCTTTTTCTTACTGATAAACTCTATAAATGAGTGTCTAATGGTGCATTCAGACCAACCCCATGCATCAGTCTATGGTAGAGTACGTCAGAGGTCCGTCAACGTCTCTGCGGTGCGTTGTGTACGCTGGCTCCGTCAACTTCACTTGCGTTACTTACGGCAACGCAAGCAAGGCAAAAGTTCAGCTAGTTTAACTTGTGACGGATCCACCGCAGTTAGCGCAGTGCGGCAACCAATCAGAGCGTCTCACTGTAGTGATGTCACTATACACGTATATCGAATGAAGCGCGGGTCCAGTGAAAACATTTTCAACAAACGCAGAAGTAACACTTACCGAAGACAGATGGACAGGCGCTCCTAAGGAGGAACAGAGAACCTGTAGTTGGTGTCCTGGTAGGAGATTTAAGCTGCGATTCGGCCGAGGAGGTCGTAAAAATGGGTGCGGGACAGACGGAAGTAGCGCTGAAAGCGAACCTCATCCATAAGCAGCTCCTGGAACAAATGGTTAAACTCCCCAAACTCGGAATGCATCTGAATAATGGGCGCTGATGCACCCGATGTCAACGTTGTCTAGCTTTATCCAGCAAATAAAAAGCCACTCTCTCGTTACGATCCGACATAGTTCAGAGCGTGAGGCAACAGAGGAAGCCCCGCCCATGCGTTGTTTTTTCCTCAGAAGCAGGCTATGGAAGCCAAAAAGTACATACGTCAAAGTTCATCCGTTGAAGGCGTTGCCTGATGCAGACCAACTGTGCGGTCAGAATGAACCATAATAGTGCCGTCTACATGTCTGGTCATTGGTTTTTGGTATTTTAGTGCATTTTGTATCAAAAGGCGTTAGTGGAGTGCCCTCTTCAGGATAAAACTTTACACTGCACTTGAATTTTGAATCAGGCATTGCTACCTGTACTTTCTCAGGGGCCTTCCAATACATATCCGTGTTGCCACATTGCCATGACTCACTTACTTGGAAGTACTTTTTAACACTAAGGCCGGAAATAAACTTGCTTTTTGACCTCACGTTGACACCAGCAACTATGAAGCAATAAGCTGCGTTTTGGGGACGTACTACTCGAGACCCCCACTAGGGGGCAGTTACAGAGTACAAAACTCAGGTCAAAACAAACATGGCGACCGTAAAAGAGATAGATAATCGGCTGTTTTGGATTACGACAGAAAAAGACAGCAGCATGGTATGTAAGACCATATTTGCCGCTATTGTTGCTTGTTTTCTTCATGCTTTTGCCGCCATGTACAAAATATATATTTTTGCTTAAGAAAAGTATAGAAATAGTAACACACAGCGGCTTAAACAAGTAAATTTAATCTGATTGCTGGTATGGAAATACTAAATGCCTATGATAAAGCAGTTAATGATTGGCTGGACGTTAGAACATAGGGTGCGATTTTGGAATAACTTTATTAAAGAAGTAGCGAGTATGCAAAGCACGGAACAAATTAAGTATATAGAGGAATTCAACAAACACAAATAGCTAGGGGTGTTATATAAATAGCGTACACCCAGAATGTACATGTATGAATTATTTTATCAGCCTTCTTCTTCATAGTTGAACGTATAATCTTTTTTGGGTTTTCTAACATGATAAACAGAAGAAAACATTTTTACGTCACAGAAAAATCCGTAACAATACGGTTAATAACAACCTGCCAAGCTCTTTCCAAAGCCCATGCATGAAAGCGTAGTACCACAAAAGATGTAATGTTCTGTTAATGTTCCCACAGGATCTTTTATTAACATTAATGTTTCTTAAATGTAACCATATAGCGCTCACAAGGTAGTTTGTCCGAGCTAAGTTGCCGTAGTGTGATGTTTTCGGCAAGCACAGCCCCCCCCCGAGCTGATCTGGTTACCCGTAGAATGGATATTTATTCCAGATAACTTTAAATAAACTTTAAAAAACTAACATTTATTTTTTCCTCAGACAAATGGCTTCACATTTTCACAAATACATTCTTCCTATCTAGAATGAACATTGTGTAGAAGAGAAATGCAATTCATGTAGGAGAAACGTGAATTTTTATATAGCAAGATTTCAATTTTTACTAGTAACAACTCTTACTTTAGATAGGACAAATTAGAATACTTACCACTATTAAGAGACATTGTTGCTAGTAATAAATGTAATAACTGATACCTTAAAGCGTATTTTAACTAGTTAAAATATGAATTCTGGATACCTAAAATAATATTCTAACTACTTAAAATATATTTTTGGATATCCGGCATTAAATTACAGATAAAGTTATACCAAACTCGATTCTTACTAGTACAATTGTGATTAAGGATATCTTATTACATTTCTGCTAAAAAAGTACAGTTGAGATCTTTAATTTCAGTTTTGAGTTGGAAGAATGTATTTGTACTAGGATAGATTATATTATTACTATCTAAAATAGGAATTATATATATTGAGTGGTCGTTGATTAAATATTAGGTTTGCTTGCCACATAGGGAATAAAACGAAACAAATATGAAGCTGAAGTTAGAATAGTAAGGAAGTTTTGAGGTCCAGCTGAAGTGATAGCTTGCAAGTCAGTGAGAGTGTCTTACCGACTGCTGATCGCTTCAATCATAATGAGATATTAATCCAGATTTTGTTTTAAACGCTGAACTTCTGGTGCTTCGTTTTTCATTCGGTGCAATCAGGAGAAACCAGATCAATGTTTCTAAGAGTTGAGGCTGAAATCAGGCAGCGTTTTGGTGCTCAGGTGTTTGAAGCGAGACATTCAGAGATTTCCCAGAAGTTTCCTCCTTCACTTCGTCTTCAACCCTTCCTGTCCATCTCTTCCTGTCCCCCTGGGTTTCGTCTCCTCTGTCATGTCTCCTACTAACCCGAACATTTCTTCTGTCACTGTTTAAATCCACTGCCAGTATTACTGAGTGGAACCGAGTCGGCGTTCTGCAGAGCAAGCAGAACCAGAAGGTTTATGACATCAACTCTCCACAACAAGACGCTTGAAACTAAAAACTGTTAATTATGGATAAATGCTCATTAATTTACAGGAAATTTGAGCTTATTGGTCTGCAAAAAAAAGTGGTTTGGAGACGTCAGCATCAATCTGAACCTAATTTGGATAAAATATAAGAAAATGTACCCTCTATAATGAAAATTTGCAGCCATTTTTATCCTAAAAATATGTTTTTGTGTTAGGATGTTTGTTCAGGGTTTCAGTGAGTTCTGCAGGACGCTGCTGACTCGGGTTCACATGAAGCTCAGAGTCTTGTCCTCATCTTTCTCTCTGCTCTTCCTCATGTTGATGAGTTAGCCAATCAGCTCGTTCTGGTGTGATGTTTCTGTGTCTAGAAAACTTCACATATAAGCAGAGTTAGCTTGAATTCTGTGGCTTTGTTGCAGAAACCTTGAATAGCAGCATATTTTATATGAATCTGTCTATCAGAAGGCTTTAAATTACTTTTAAAATGATCAAAAGTGGACGTAGTTGCTTGAATCCAAATTAATTCATGTAACTCTGTGAGCGAAAAGGTTTACTGTAGTTTTCTCTAACATGCAGGAAGTACATTGTTTATTTCATATGATTCTCTGAACACGTATGTTCTCCTGTCCTGCTGCATCACAGTGAAAATGCCTCCATAACTTCCAGCCTTCAGTGTTGACTGCATGTCCTGCTTCTTTGCAGCATGGGTTTGATGGTCAGGTGGACAATTACTGACACAAAAAAAACATTAGACGGAGGACTTGGCGTGTTTCACACAAAGTCAAAGACCAATGATTTACAGTGTAGCTTCTTAAGAAAATCATATTTTCTTGTCTTTTATAGATCATCATCACCATCTTGCTTTAAAGGTCACCTTTACTGGTTTTTTATTGATTTTTTGCATGTTCTCTGGTATGAAAGAACGCCCTCTGTGTTATTTGAAGTAATTTCCCCTTAATATTTTTGTAGCCAGAGCTACACCAGGCCAGCTTCTCTAAGCTACACGCCCGCCAGTCAGACAGGGATTCAGCGCTGGGCTCTTCCCTTTTCGCTACTGAGATATACATTATTATTTATTTTCCTCTGCTTAGTAATATGCTTAAATTCAGCGTGTCTTGGGGTGATCTGCAGTCTGTTTAGAGCGAGTGCCCGCTGACGAGAAGCTCAGGACGAGCTCTTTAAACTGGGAGATTTAGCTGCTAGGAGATTTAGCTAATGGTAGATTTAGTTAACGGAAGATTTAGCTAAAGAGAGATTTAGCTACCAGGAGATTTAGCTACCATAATATTTAGCTACCGGGAGTTTTAGCTACAGAGAGATTTAGCTACCATAAGATATAGCTACTGGGAGATTTAGCTTCCAAGAGATTTAGCTAAAGAGATAGTTAGCTACCGGGAGGTTTAGCTACCTGGAGACTTAGCTAAAGAGAGATTTAGCTAACGAAGGCGTTTTGCTAAAGAGAGATTTAGCTACCAGGAGATTTAGCTTCTAGAAGATTTTGCTACTGGGAGATTTAGCTACCAGAAGATTTAGCTACCACAAGATTTAGCTACCATAAGATATAGCTACCGGGAGATTTAGCTTCCAAGAAATTTAGCTAACGAGGGCGTTTTGCTAAAGAGAGATTTAACTACCAGAAGATTTAGCTTCTAAAAGATTTTGCTACTGGGAGATTTAGCTACCAGAAGATTTAGCTACCAGAAGATTTAGCTACCAGAAGATTTAGCCACTGATATTACACTTCTTTGTTTGAAACTTAGTTTAGGTTTGAGGATAGTTAAACAATCTACATCTCTGGATGGACATGGTAACAGATATTAGCATGGTACATATCCTGGTTTTAAATCCAGCTTTGAGGCAAAACCAGGGCTGTAACGTCCGTATCTATGAAGTAACTCTTTTCAAAGTGACTAAACAAATCACTAACAGAGTGTCACATTTTCCCTGTGGTTTTCCAAAAAACAAATCCCAATAATTTCTTCTGCATTTCCTCTCCCGTGGGTAAAAAAAATCTAGCGTTGATGTGTTATCTTCACAAATACCAAGCTTGTTCTGCTCTGTTGTACAGTTGCTAACTGTTAGCGACTCGGAGCTACAGCTCAGCTACAGCTACCTGGACAAAACGATGCAACCTTCCTGTGGGCAAAGATGATGTTTGAAGGAAAGGCATTTTTAGACGTTTTTAGGAGTCTCTTTTCTTCCTCTAACTGATACAGGGAATTGAGTTTGGAGAACATATTCACATGCAGCATGTTTTAACATTCAGAATGACAGATTGTGTTGAAAAAAACAAAACGGTTTTTTATTATTTTCAGTGACGGAGACCTTTAAAGCTCTAAAACTCTGCAGGAGTTTGAATGTGAAACTCAGTGATCTGGTGGAGCTCTGAGTAAGCTCGTAGTTTCAACCCGACCATCAAACCTGCGATGCATCATTGATTTTTCTGTCTGAACCTGGAGCTGAAGACGACTCGGTGACCCGCTGCGCCTTGTTTCCAGGTGGTGGTGAACGCTCTGATCGGGGCCATCCCCTCCATCATGAATGTGCTACTGGTCTGCCTCATCTTCTGGCTCATCTTCAGCATCATGGGCGTCAACCTGTTCGCCGGAAAGTTCGGCCGCTGTGTCAACCGCACCGGCTACGTCTACGATGCCTCCATCATCAACAACAAGTCCGAGTGCGAGGCCTCTAACGACACTTACTGGACCAAAGTCAAGGTGAACTTCGACAACGTTGGTGCCGGATACCTGGCCCTGCTGCAAGTGGTGAGCTTCACCTTCTTTCCTCCATCTGGGTTTGAGGAGCAGTTTGATCTAGACACTTGATAGGTCCGCTTCTACAGCAGTATGTTTATGTTATATAAAAGGTCTGAGAATGCTGATCAGAACCATGAAGGCTCTGGAGTACGGCTCCGATTGAGTAAATTCACCAAAATGTCTTAAAAAGAGATCATTTAAGTCAAAGAAAAACAACCATAGATGCAGTTTGGGTCTGCAGGTGCTGTTTACGTGACTAGCGAGCACTGAAAGCAACGTGGGTTATTCTTTAAATAAACTTTGCTGGACTGATGGATTTGTACTTCTGTAAATTCAAACTGGCTTTTTCACTTTAGACACTGATTTTGGGTTTTTTGTCCTCTCTACTTATTTGCTATTTAAGCAATTTTGTTGATTGTCTCTGTATTATTTTTCAGGTTTTTGGCTTTTCTGTAAGGTGTGCTTGGGTTTTAGAGAGGCACCCTCAAATCAAATATATTATTATTATGTCTGAGACATGAACGGACAGGATTTACAGAACCGACCGAGTGCAGCCTGCAGCCCTACAGTCATTCATGCCTCATTATGTGACCTATTCCAAAAGGTCACCTTTAGGTTTGAATCGTGGACAAAGCTACTCCCACAGAGTTTTGGATGAAGTCGGGGGCTTTTCTCCTCTTTCCACTCATCATGGTGTGAATTCAGACTCTGAGTCCTGGGGAGAAAAGCTCAACAGGAAACGTCCAGACGTCTCACGGTTGTGTTCCGAGCTGAGCCGCCCACCTCCTCTTGCAGAAGGTGTCGATCTGCAGAGAAACTCGGCTGTAAATCGTGAAGCTGGAACATTTTCACCGGAGTTTTTCCTCCTCAAACTTTTCTGCTGCTCTCTCATCATCTTGTCTGTTCTCTCTGTTGCGCTGTCTTTGCTTTCATCGTCCTCCCACACTGCTTCTTCACTGCACTCATCCTTCTGCCTTTTTAATTGAACTTTCATAAATATCAACCTAAATATGTGTGAAAAATTAGGCAGACAAATGGACCTGAAGTATTAAATACTAAACCGATTTTATAGAACATTGATATTGTGTCTTTTGAAGGAAGAATTGCTTCCTCTCAGGCATATTTTAATCATTTTCTTTTTCTTTATTTCCATTTTTAAAGACCTATTTTTGCTGCATCGGCTAATAAAATATATTTTTTTTAGTTCTGATTGACTCAGGATATCCTGTCCTGTTTTAGCCTGTATTAATTAATTTATTTCATATTTTTTTTGGAAAAACTGTTATTTCCAATTATGAAAATTAACATTTTAAAATTAAATAATTAAAATTATATTACATATTTATATAAATTATATTATATTATATATTTTATATTTATTTAAATAACTAATAATACATAGATAATAATATTAGTTTGGTCAGTTTTTTTATGTATTTTGGCACCTTTTTTTATTTCCAACAAGTCTAAATTATTTCAAGATCTTCTTTCATATCTTTTTATTAATTTATCTAGTTATTGTTAAACTCAACATGAATAAAATCTGGTCAGGATTAGTTCGTCCTCCTTCTCTCTTCTCACTCTCTGTCGCCCCCCTCAGGCGTCCAATCAATCATCGTCTTAGAGGCTTTTATTTTCAGAGGCTCCACTCAGGTGGGTAGGTGGAGGGAAAATTACAGGTAGGTGGGAAAAGGGTTGGAATAATAATCAGAGAGGAAGACGCAGCAGAGGCTTGGAGAGGCAGAAGGATGAAGATCTGGAGCTCTTCTCCTTCAGAAGTGGAGAAAGAAAACAAAGCAAAGTGTGGACGAGACACTCGAGTGCCGGTAAATGAATCAAGTCGCCCTGGCAACGGCTCCCTCCAGCATTCTATCGGTCGCCACGGCAACACTCGTTGGGGGCAACCTCTCCATCAGCATCTGGAAAGTTCTCCCTGCTGCAAGAAAACGACGCAGAGTTCCAGGATGTTGGGCCCGATGCTCTGGAGCCGAGCTGCATCCTGTCGGTCTCCAGGCTTCAGGTCGTCTAACCCAGGCCCAGGTGCATCATGGGAAGGAGAGGATTATTAGCTGTTCATCTCAGTGTAACCCGCTCCCCATCCATCCCACAATAATCACAGGTGAGGTGGTAACCCGCGGCAACGAGCTGAGTTCAGTTCTGATTGACGGGCGCCAGTCGCCCCCTCACATTTCAGAGATCTGTTCTTTCACACCAGCATATTTTCCTTCTTTATTCTCCACCTGAACCCACCACCACCACCACCACCACCACCCCATCCTCCTCCTCTTCATCTTCCTCCCACACAGAGGAAGGAAGCCCTTAAATGGCCCTAATATTGTTTCATTGAGAAACTCGGCAGTAGGGGAGCGTTTCCCTCGTTCTGTGAAGCTGCGTCTAAATCAACGTTCGGTTTCGACGCTCCAGTGGAGGAAATGAGCAAAGCGTTGCCGTGGCGATGCAGAGAAACTCGCTCGACCTGCTCAGCAACAGCGCCTTGCACCTCATGTCCCCATGTTCTCCAGAGCAGTGGTGGGAAGCAGCGGAGCACTTTTACTTCAGTAGATTATTCGGGTATCTGTACTTTACCGGAGTACTTTTACGCGCTAAATTTCAAGAGAAATCTACGCAATTTCTACTTGTTTCGTTCTCCAAATCGGATTCGTTTATTCAAGCAAAAGGATTTCAAAAAACGGGGAGAAATCAGGATGGAAAGTTGTCTGCAAACTGCAGCAAAAAAAAGGGGGAGGAGGAAGACCGTAAACTGAACAATGAAGGAAGACCTCCGGAGATGCAAGGCATTCCGCATCCATGACCTTATGTGGAGGACCTTTGCAATGTTGTCAACAATTTTTTGTGAATGCGCTGACTACATGAAACCATGGATGCGCTGAAAAATTTCTCACCTTTTTTCCATTTCTCCATTAAATTCAACACACATCCGCCTTTCTCAGCTGCTGAGAGACTCACAGCGCTGCAGGACTCATGTTCATGCCAAAACGGGCACACCTTAGTTCTAGGAACTCCGAGAACCACCGTCTGCTGAGAATTAATGAAAGAGTTTGGTCGTTGTGAAGAGAGATGCATTTGTCCTCGCAAAAGAAGAGAGACTTGATTAGATCTGTTGTACAAGTTTCCATGTTAATTCACTGATTAGTTAGAAAAAGCATGCAAACCGATTGCACTAAAAATAATAATGAGTAAACAGCACCAGGAAATTATGTGTTGGAGCCACTAATGTGTACAAAGTAAAATGTAGAACATACTTA
Organism: Apricaphanius iberus; assembly: GCA_028564705.1. Classification (NCBI taxonomy): domain Eukaryota; kingdom Metazoa; phylum Chordata; class Actinopteri; order Cyprinodontiformes; family Aphaniidae; genus Apricaphanius; species Apricaphanius iberus. Next base: position 66,355 of record JAPXFQ010000824.1, on the reverse strand, counting down.
GTTTTTCTAAAATCTAATTCATTATTTTGTTTTACTCTTCATTTTACATTCCAGTGTAATTAAGATTGTTCATTTGATCAATTGAAAGTATTTTACTTACTGCAATTTAAGTTTTGTTATTGACAATTACTTTAGGTTTTCAGTTTTATTCATTTACAAAGTTAGTTCAAAACCCCAATTTTCTGTTGATAAAACAGAATCATTCTTAATTCCTGTTGGTGCTGTTTAAAGAACAGAAAACTTACAGCATGTGAGGTAATTTATGCCTCATAAACACAGCATAACTGCAAACACTGTGGGTTTGGAATCAAGAACAACCCTGATGTTTGTACAGTATTTAAATAATGCAAGGGTACGTCAATACAACAAACTTCAACGTCACTCATGGTTTTAAAAAACATCCCCCTAAGCACCCTGGGACATATGTTAATTAGGTCAGAGTTACTTGCTTTTGGCAGGTAACTCAGGGCTCCAGACTAACTTTTTGCCTTGGTTGCATTGGTGCGCCTAACTCTTTTATTTAGGTGCACCAGCACAAAATTTAGGTGTACCCAAATTTTTCCCTCGGCTTGCGTCGCCTTTAAGGCCACAATTTTAAGGTCACCATTTTATCACACTCCGTATACATTCATATTATGTAAATGATTTTAAACAAGGATAAGGTGTGGGTAACTACTTTTTATTTGAACTACAATTATGCTCAATATAAAATAAAATAAAGTTAAATATGGGGCTGCACGGTGGCGCAGTGGTTAGCAATGTTGCCTTGCAGCAAGAAGGTTGTGGGCTCGTATCCCGGCCCATGGTCTTTCTGCATGGAGTTTACATGTTCTCCCTGTGCATGCGTGGGTACCCTCCGGGTACTCTGGCTTTCTCCCAGAGTCCAAAAACCTCTGTCAGGTTAATTCAACTCTCAAAATTGTCCTCAGGTGTGAGTGCGTCCATGATTGTGTGTCCTGTATGTCTCTATAGTACCCTGTGAAGGATTAGCGACCTGTCCAGGGTGTACCCCGCCTCTCGCCCGTCGACAGCTGGAGATAGGCACCAGCACCCCTGAGCACCCCAAGGATTAAGCGGTTAAGAAAATGGATGGATGGATAAAGTTAAATATGTTTTTTTAAAGTGCTTAACTGAGCTTCAAAAACTAAAAGATTTTAAGCAAAATGAAACATTGCAACACTTCCCTGAACTGAGACCTAACATTTCATGGCTCAAATTCACAACAGGTCCCCCCTTGCTGTCGCATGCCCCTCAGATGGCCAACACCTGTAATTTGGCCTTCTTGCCCTTTGGCCTTGGCTAAACCAGCTTGCCACACTCTCCCTAGCATCAAAGTCCTCCACACTGGGCCCCTCCACACTGATTCTTATCAGATCTTCCACTGTGTCTGTGTGAAGAGATGATCTGGTATCTGATTTGATTCTCTTCTGTGAAGAGAAGCCTCTCTCACAAACAGCAGGTGACACAGGGAGGACCAGCATAATGTGGACGAGGTGCAGTATGTTCTGAAAAACATACAAAAGACATTAAATCCTGGGCTGTACAAGCTGTCAAAGTTGTCTGAAAACAAAGTTGACCATGACCTTAATATCTAACTGTCATTAAAAAAGAAAACAATAAAACCGTGTACTCTGAACAGTATGGCTCTCTGTTTAACATCAGCTCCCAAAGGTTGAGGTAGGTCTTGTCCTTGAACATCCTGACGATTAACAGCTTCAGGCCCACAAACTCTTCTTTTGCCAGCTCAGTGTTGACACCATTTCTGGAAATGACATGGATAATGAGTGTTTAAACTAACAGGATTGCTACCAGCACATGTATTGTGTATTTGTCCATCATGCTACCTTGTGAGGACCTGGGAGAAGTGATCCAAGAGGAATGCAAGGTCATCAGCACCATAGTCCACTAAGTCCTCTTGGTCTTCAGAACAGCTGTCATAATTGAAGATGTTGAAGCATTTGACAGCCTTGGTTGTGGCAGAGTTGGCATCATCATCATCATCTCCTATTGGAAGCTTAAAGACATCTAAATGAGTAACAGAATTTGTGATCTATCAATGTGTTCATAAGACAGAGTATACTTGCCTAGGAAGCTACAGAATCTTGCTTTCAAATGTTTGACAGTGGACTTGATTGTTGCCTCCATTGCTCTTTGAAGTTTAGTTTTAGAAGTACCATCTTCTGCCAGGTTAGTCTGTGTTTGACAAAGCATAAACGCACATACTGAGTTTGATTTATAAATATATATATATATATATTTTTTAGAGTATTTCATATATCAGAAACAAAACCATAAATGTACCTGGAATTTGTAAATTGGCATTTCACCATTACCCTGCTCATCCCGTTTCCTCTTCTGTAGCCTAAGGTCAGCCAGGAACTGGGACAGTTTGCCGCCAGGCTTAGGTCTTGCCGCCATTACCTCTGTTCTGTATTATACAACCACATGTTGTTAATAAATTAAACTTATTGTAAAGTGTTACTGATGAACTACATTCTTGGGGAAAAAATACTGAAGCTAAAGTGGCACTTAATTTAATAAATTCCCTGTGGAAATTAACTGACCTTTGTGGCTCGGCCTGCAACATCTGCATTGGCAGAGGACCCTTCCAATTGGTCCATATGACAGTGGACTGCAGTGAACTGGCCTTGATTGCCATTTTTTCTGGGTTTGATGAAGGTCTCCAGGGCCTTGGAGACATGTGGAAGCCATCGTGTTCCTTTAACCCCACCAGGGACTAACACATCTACTCCCAGGTCCTCTCCAATGGCCTTTAGCTCCCTCATTGATTTGGCACTAAAATGATAGGTCTTCCACACCAAATGTAGCATGTCATACACTTGACGGATCATTGCATTGTCCTTCTGGACCGACAACATGGCCAATTCCAATCTGTAAAGATATATCTAAATGAATTAACATATAGATACCTCTTTATAAGAAAATACACAAAAACATGAATGTGCATTGAGTGTCAGGTACAAGTCTTAAGCCTACCTGTGTGGCATACAGTGAAAAGGTATAATGAAATCCCCTGTATCTTTCTGTAAAAGGGCTATAACTCCCCCTTTGCTACCAAGATTGAATGCAGCACCATCGGCCCCCAGAGCAACTGTTTCTTTAAGCCAGTCTGCACACTGATCCCCAAGCGGAGAAAATGCTTTCTTTGTGGCGGCATAGATTCCTAATAAAGAAAAATGATAATGCGGGTCACTAGGCTATAGCTTGATAGGTCAAAACTTTTAATGTTATCAGGCTTACTCACATTTTTGTTTATGAATTTTTTAATAATATTTTTAGCCTATACAATTTTCTTAAGATTTCTATTTCATATCATTGTATATTGTGGTAGGTCTTAACATAGGCATAGGGTAACTTTACACTTACCTTGTGCATGACCACGCTCCACTTCAATGTGTCCAATTAGTATACTGACCGGTCTCCCTCTCTTCAAGATCCGGCTGTAGACAATCACACACTCCTTTGTGGAAATGTCTGTGTCGCCATCGATCATAAACGACATGTATGTGGAATTCGCGATGGCATCAGTCGTCTTTTTTTTTTTAATGTGTCGGCTATTACCCCAATAAATTGGGCGCATGCAACGTCATTGCTGTACGTCGGGTTCACGTCTAATCCATTTTTCTTCAGTAATATAATTTCCGATGTAAATTTTGTGAAGGGCAGCTCTTCTTTTGCGATGTTATAGGCGACGTTGAATTTTATCATCATCTCTGATTGCTCAGAGGACCTGGTAGCTGCTGCCTGCCGCTGAAATGCAGCCGGGAGAGGAGACACTTTATTCAAACACTTGTCGCGGCATGAAGTGTGTTTTTTTGAAATAGTGGGCTTTTTCAGCGTTTCAATTCGAAACGTTGTGGATCCCATTACAAATGCGCTGTTCCCTGCCATGCTCTGGCCACATTCTTTACAATAAGTGCAGTGCATTACGTTCTCTTTCTTATTAAATCGTAACCAGGGAAACTGGTCTAACCAGTCTTTACAAAACGTATATGTTTTTCCTTTTCCCTTTTTATTTTGAGCCTCAGCCCCGGTAGGCTCTACCTCATTCTCTGAGTTGAATGCCATCTCCGACGAAGGATCAGGGCTTGACATCTTTCCAGGCGGGACTGAGGAGACTGGCTGAAGTAACCTTAGCTTAACCTCCGTCTCTGGCGGGCTGTTGTCGGAGCATTGACCGGGGAGAGTGTAGGGAGGAACCGGTCTACTTTTCTTACAAAAAAACTCTCTATTGGTCTATTTCGTTTCATTATTTGATGCCTACGACTGTGTTTATTTTGCTAAATGCGTAACTGATTCTCTTTATCTCAGGTCGCAATTTCAATCACGCAGCACATAACGGAGTCTACAGTATCTGGATCACAGCCAATCAGAGGCAAAGACCCGCCCCATCTCTGTCTCTGATTGGTTTAGACCACCAATGATCCAACCATGTGAGAGAGATACGTCATATGAGAACAAGCGCTTCGTTTTGTGGAGGCAGTGGATGCTAGGACGTTGGGTGCACTGGTGCGACCGAGGAAAAAAGTTAGTCGCACCCTTACAAATTTTGGTCTCATGTAACCCCTGTAACTAAAACTTGAACCCTGAGTAACAATAACTTAAGACATTCTCAAGTTGAATTCAATTAAATTGTTCAAAGTGGTAAATTACGCCATGCAAAGGTCACTCAGAATTAATAATAAGATGTACGTTTCTTATGTCGAATTACATTTTAATCTATAAAATCTATTTAGTAGCTCATATTAGTACTTCGAACTAATCTAAAGCAAGTACTGGCAACTATTTGATTTTACGGTGTTAAAATGGTTCCAAGTTCTTATGCTGAAATAAAAGAATTGTTTAAATCATACAGTTTCTGTTAAATACGACTCAAAAGTATCCTGCTGCTCAGGCATGATATTATCTCTGAAATTTGATTTGAACAAAAGCAAGATCTAATCTGTAATATTTGTCTTTCTTTTGTATACCAACACAGTGCAGAGTTTAGGTATTCTGGGACGATACATTTTTTTTAGACGTAATAAAAAAGTCATACTGTATCATTGAGGTTAAGAATTATTTTCTACTCTTCACTTTTGTACTTAAATACATGTCAAAACTTGTACTTTTCTGTTTTTCCGTATTTAAAGAAGCACAGTTTGCATTGCAAAAACTGTCCATCCAACCAAATCCAACAATCTTGTTTCCAGCTAAAAAGTATGTATGATCTTGTTCTGAGACTTATATACTAAGCAAGAGCAGAAGGTGTTGGATTTTGAATCTTATATAGAGTATACATGTCTTATTTTGAGATTTTTTACCAAGTGCACTTAACATTTCACTTTATTTTTTTAGAAACTTTATACTATATTCAAATGTTTTAAGGTTTAGGGTTGTTTAAAGCTTCTTAGATTAAGTGAAATAATCTGAGACGTTATAAAACCATTGCACTTGTTAAGAATTCTCACAATAACTAACACCTTCTGCTCTTGCTTAGTATGTAAGTCTCAAAACAAGATCAAAAATAGTTTTTAGCTGGAAACAAAATGGTTGGACATGGTTAGATGGACAGTTTTTTTTCAGTTTGTACTTTTACTTTCCCATTCATTTTTCACACAAGTAAAAGTATATATATTCAATTCAATTCACTTTCATTTATATCACACATAACAAAAGTCGTTTCAATACAATTATACAAACATTCCAATTAGTAAAAAGTTTTCTATGTAAGGAATCCCAGCAGATTGCGATAAGTCATCGATGTGAGGTTGTGCCCGCATCATGCAGACTCCAACCACAGCAATTCCTCAGCAATTCCTCATACTGAGCAAGCATGTAGTGACAGTGGAGAGGAAAAACCTTCAACAGAACCAGAACCAGAACCTGGATCAGTATAAGTGATCATCTGCCACGACCGTCTGGGGGTCTGAGAAGACATAGAAGAGACAGCATGGAGGATGCTCTGTGACTTTGAGCATCATCTGGACCCATGTTCCCCATCCAGCAGGGGGCGTTGTAGCTGACCACGGTACCAGACCATGTGGAGCTTCTATGGGGAGAAAAATACTGAAAGAAAACTGGGTTAACAATCACAGTTACAGCAGAAAAAATATATCTGGAGAGTAGTAGAAGAAAAAAGTGTTAGAGAGAAGAAAAGTGTTCAGTCTGTCCTCCAACAGTCTAAGCCTATAGGAGCATAACTACAAAAATAGCTCAGGATAACCTAAACCATTCTAACTATAAGCTTTATCAAAAATGAAGGTTTTAAGCCTAGTCTTAAAAACAGACAGAGTATCTGCCTCATGGACTAAAACTGGGAGCTGGTTCCACAGGAGGGGAGCCTGATAACTAAAAGATCTGCCTCCTATTCTACTTTTAGAAATCACAGGAACTACCAGTAGACCTGCATTCTGAGAACAAAGTTCTCTGTTAGGAACATATGGAACAATCAGATCTCTGATGAACCATGGAGCTTGATTATTAAGGGCTTTATACGTACGGAGGAGGATCTTAAACTCTATTCTGGATTTAACAGGGAGCCAATGGAGAGAAGCCAAAACAGGAGAAATATGATCTCTCTTTTTAATATTCATCAGAACTCTTGCCGCAGCATTTTGGATCAACTGAAGGCTTTTAATTGCATTTTGTGGACTTCCTGATAATAAGGAATTACTGTAGTCCAGCCTTGAAGTCACAAATGCATGAACTAGTTTCTCTGCATCACTCCTGGACAGGAAGTTTCTAATTTTAGCAATATTCCGGAGGTGAACGAACTGTATGTGTGTATAAGTATCCGTACTTTCTACAGCTCTGCTCCAGAGGTCGCCTTCCTTCAAGATTATTTACCACCATTATGAGGCACGGCAGTGGAGGGCTGATGCTTTGGGCCTTTTTTTACAGCGTCTTCATGTTTCCTGACAGGTTATTTTATTGTATAAAAATAATTCAGATTTACTTAATATATTTGTTGCTTTTCCTGTTTCCAGGCGACCTTTAAAGGCTGGATGGACATCATGTACGCGGCTGTGGACTCCAGAGCTGTAAGTTAGCATGGAGCTCAGATCTTCTGTCTGAATCGGCAGATATTCCTCCTCCAGAACGTAGAGCAGCAATGATAGATGGAGCTGAAGGTCCATGTGTGGTCGGGACGATGGGGCTGTTAAAGCTGCATGTCGTTTATGCTGCAGGTGGAGGAGCAGCCCATCAAGGAGATCAATCTGTACATGTACCTGTACTTCGTCATCTTCATCATCTTCGGCTCCTTCTTCACCCTCAACCTCTTCATCGGAGTCATCATCGACAACTTCAACCAACAGAAGCGAAAGATAAGCATCAGAGCCTAAACACTCTTCTGCTTCTGACGAATCTCAGAGATGATCTGTTGGTTCCTAAAATTGTTCAGATCTCATGTGGCTTTAGATTATAATCGTGGTTTTGATCAGTTTCATTCAAAGTGACTGAGTCATTTATTTTTCTTATAATTAGGAGGACAGGACATCTTCATGACGGAGGAGCAGAAGAAGTACTACAACGCCATGAAGAAACTGGGCTCCAAGAAGCCCCAGAAACCCATCCCGAGGCCCATGGTACCGACACCAAGGAGCAACTTCACAATAAAAGCACAGAATCAGTACAAAATATTTAGTGGGGAAATTAGGTTTGATACAGTCCACTTTCAGACAGAATCTAAAGATAATCCAGAAATAAAAAAGGTCTGATTTTAATTAAATATCACCAGACATCAGTGTTTGATACAAAAGAAAACTAGGAGCTAAAATCTGATGCAGAACCTTTGAGGTCAGGTGTTTCCTGTAGTGGATAATTGCTCCTGAGCAAAAAAATTCAACTCTCCTTGGCCTCTTCTGTTCAGTTGAGTGTTTGTTTTAATCCATCATTGTCCCTCGACAACCATTCTAAACTTTTGGCTAAAAATCATTTCAGAAACATTGCCAAACTGAGATCAATTTTATCCAACTCTGACCTCATATTGGTGATTCATGCTTTTATTTCGTCTCGTTTAGATCACTGTAATTCCCCTTTTCCTGTATTAACAAAACTGCTCTGAACCACCTTCAAATGGTTCTGAACGCTGCAGCGAGGCTTTTAACAGGATCTGCCAGGCAAATACAGAGTTGATTTTAACATTTTAGTTATAACTTTTAGAGCTTTGCATGTCCCTAAATATATTTCTGATCTGCTGTGCCCCTACCAGCCTGTGCGAGAGCCTCCTCAAGACCCCTAAGACCAGTGGAGACATGTCTTTTCAGGCTGTGGATCCAAAGCTTTGGAACGCCATGCCAGCATCCTTGCGTGCGTCTAATTTAGTTTATTGTTCTTTGTACGTATGTTCTTGTTTGTAAAGCACTTTGTGATGTTGTCTGTGAAAGGTGCTGCATCTGCACTGCAGCAGGGCTTGTGCTCCACTCCTCCATGCAGATCCAAACGGGTTCCTATTTCAGGGGCTAAACGAGAAAAGCCAGATACATGTTCAGTCGGTTTACCAAATTATCAATTGATAATGAAACGTAAATCGTACAGTTGGCTAAAAAATAACCAGGGGGGTTGTTACATGCCATTTGTGGTATTTCTTTAGTTCACCACTTCATTCATATTGGTGGGAAAAGATTCTGACTAACTCCTGCCCCAAACGATGGTCACACTCGTCTCGTCATCTTTCAGGTCTCTATGGAGAAAAAAACACCCAACGGATAGAGATGTTATTCATCCCCTTTTAGCAGAGATAATGAATCTCAACTTTAACTGTTCACTCTTCCGCTGTTGCTGCTGGATATGCCATAAACTCTAAGCTAAATAAGTGTAAGTTTCCAACATAAGCGAGCTAATTCAAAGGATCGATTATGAGTAAGCAATTAGGTTAGCTAGAATAAGCTAACATAATTGTACTCCACAAACGTAGCTCAACGAGCCGAGCTTCAATAACTGAGCCTAGACTGGAAGTTATGGATTTCGCCAAATAAATCAAGAGGAGATGAATTCCTAGTTTAGATAATTATCATTGAATAAAATATTTAGTTTTGATGCCTAATAATCCGATTCTTTTATAATCTCATCAAAAAGTTAGCAAGAGTTTCCCTGCAGATCCTTTCTAAATTTGATTTATTTTTGATTCATTTGATTAATTTATTTTCAAAGCCATCACTGATTTTGAACCTTCCATTCAGAGTACATATTTGTTACTGCCAAACAGTAATTCTTTCCCCTTTAGTGACTTCCATGTCGTTTGTATGTATTCACATAATTTGCCCTCCAATGAATCCTTGCTAATTGATCCAAAGTTTACTCCTATTATAAGCCCAAAATAGTTTATCTGAGAGGAACAAATTGAATAATTCTTCAACTTTTTGTTATTTTCAGACGTCCACCAGTTTTATATTGTATTTTGTTCCATATTTCTTATCCTGATTGAGTTTTAGTGTGACGCCCTCATCGTGTTTTATCGTATGGTTATTACTGTAGCAGTTTTGAACCTTTTAATGTTCTTACGTGGATTGTTTGCCTTCTGTGAAATACTCGGTCACCTTCCAGGGTCGTGGAAAAAAAACATTTAACGACAAGTTTAGATAAACACGTCTCCCTGCAGCTAAAGGGAAAGAGGTTGGAGGCCTCCTCACTGACATTAGTTAAAACACTTCTATGTGACATATTTCCATAAAGGAGCGGTTGCATTTGATTGGTTGGTGGTGCTCACAGGTGTTTCTTATACAGGTAAGCAGTTTAAACAGACCAGACAATCCAGGTAATGAGTGGAGGAGAGGATGGATTCTTAAAAAAAAGCTAACAGGCCTGAGAGAACCAAAATCCTGCTGGTTGGTCGGGGATCAAATACTTATTTCATTCCATAAAATGCTAAATATTTTTTTTAAACTAATAATCGGATTTTCTGGATTATCTTTTAGATTCTGTCTCACATTTGAGGTGGTCCTAGGATGGAGATCAAACTACGTTCTTATCTGTGCTGTATCAAATAAGTATTTTCCCTAGTGTACACTCTGTGCCACAGAAGAGTATTCATAACCTTTGACCTTAGCCACATTGTCTCAACCAAGTGATCTGTTTTTAATCTTTCTTCCCAAAGTTCCTCCAAAGTTTGGGGTTTACTTTTAATAAAATCCCCCAGTTAGACGTTACCGGTTGGATCGTCCCAACCTGGGAATAGCTGAAGGGGTGTTCTGATGGGTTTCACCAGGAAAATCCAGAACTTCGAGAACCAATCAGAACCAGGAAGAGGAGCAGCAGATAATTAGACCCGGTCACTAAGTTAGAACCTGTCTGATGTCTCTCCAGAACAACCTGCAGGGCTTCTTCTTCGACCTGGTGGGGAAGCAGGCCTTCGACATCATCATCATGGTGCTGATCCTCTTCAACATGATCACCATGATGGTGGAAACAGACGAGCAGTCGCCTCAGATGGAGAAGATCCTCTACTACGTCAACCTGGCGTTCATCGTCATCTTCAGCACCGAGTGCAGCATAAAGATCATGGCGCTGCGCTGCTACTTCTTCACGGTCGGCTGGAACATCTTCGACTTCGTGGTCGTCATCCTCTCCATCGTTGGTGAGTTCGGCTGCTTCCACTGCTTCCTAAAGGGCCAACTCACCCCGGCTACCACCCCGTCCTACTCCGGCCACATTTTCTGTGGCAGGAGTAAGAATGTCAACTTTTCATCAATAAATCCCATGTACGACGCATGCACTAAAGAAGTAAGAAGCATAAAATCTGAGCATGAAAACAGAACAGAGAATATTTGAGGAAGAGCAGAAGCTTTGAGAGCAAGCGTTGCATCATTTGAGAGTGAAGACACACAAGACTGCTCTCAAATTGTAAGTTTACACCCTTTATGGCAGTAAACTTCCCCGATATCCATCACATTATCTTACCATGGCTGAGCTGAGATTCTGGCCTCGTTCAATCAAACTGTCGTAGCTCAGCTGCTGTCTGGATCACGGTTCTATGGATGACCCAGTTTGGACCAAGCTCCAGCTGATGGACCCATATTACACCTAAATTCCACTACATGCGCTCCGCCACGCACGCTGCAACAAATCCGATTCCGTTGTAATGAAAAATAACTATTCCACTACCGCTGCCGTGCGGCGCAGGCCGCCGGCCGCCGGCCGCCGTTTCGCACTCCGGAAAAAATAGGATTGAAATGAATTTTGCCGGACGCCGGAGCAAGTCCGCAGTAAATCTACAAAAATAAAGCAGGATGCTGAAAATGCAGATCATCCGGTTTTTCAAAATAAATCAGTAAAGACAGATTTCTTTTTTTTAAAGATGAAAAATACGCTATAAATACAGCTTATCTGCTATAAATGTACTCACCCATTGTTTAAGAAAGTCCGTGGCGATATCTTGACAAAGAATAATAGCAAATAGAAGTAGATCAGCTTTTCTTTTCTGTTTGTTTTCCTTGGAATGAATGATTTTGGTCTGACTTCCGTGTATATAGCACTGCTCTTTATCCGACATCACCTCTGGGCTCCGAAGCGGAGTGGAGCGGAGGTGGGGCGCATGCAGTGGAATTAGACTCTTAAAGACTTTGGTTTACAGAGCAGATGATGGTCCAATCAATGACTGCCCAGGTTCCAAGCTACCTTTACTTTGACTGGACCATTGCAACAACAAATCTTTAATTTTTTATTTATCAGCCATTTGATTGTAAATCTGACTTTAAACAAGCCCGCATCATCATCCCTCCACCATCGTGCTGGACAGCTGTCCTCCATCATGGTCCAGCAATCAATCAGACTTGAAATGCGTGTACACACCTTAGCCCAGCTTGAATCGAGCCCAACTAAGTTAAACGTAAACGTACAGACTGTCCCAGAAGTCCGTTTGGTTGATCCTTCAACCATTTCAAGCAGCCATACTTGTTTAGGCTCATGACCTTTAACCTGCTAACTGAGGCACGTAGAGTCTGAGATGGAGCTCCCAGGTTTTTGGGAATTTCTCTGAGCTTCACGCTCTGACTTTAGTCTAAATCTACAGGAATGTCCGCTGCTGGGAAGGTTGGCACCTGCTGAGATGTTCCAGACAGTTTAGGACCTTGTGGCCTTCGGGATCTGCTGGACCCAAGGTCTGTTCCAGCAGCTCACAGTAACTCAGGCAGCACAGAATAAACTACACACAGGATCATCGCAGCCTGACTTGGTCCTGAGAGTGTGGAATTAGGTGTGTATTGTGAGCTCACTCGGACGGGACAGCCTGGGGGAAGGGTGAAGGTGACAGCAGCAATCAGAGCTGCCAAAGGGTGGAGTCTGAAGTGAATCGAACATGATTGACTTGCTACATCCGCTGCTGTGCGTGGAAGAGCTGAGCCTATACTATACAAACGGTGATTTCCCCTGGACTCCCTCTGCTCGTTCTCTCAGTCACCTATAACTCACCTCTCTGTGTGTGTGTGTGTGTGTGTGTGTGTGTTTATTACTTCAGGGTAACAAGGGGAAGATGGATGAATTACAGTGTTTGACTTGCCGTTTGCTGGGGAGAGGTGACTCAATCCTCCAGAACCACTAACTCCGGCTGTAATAAAAACCCACCTGACGGGTCACGACTGAAAGGTCCAGAATGAGAGCTTTTAAATGATGCAGCTCGCAGATTTGCCCTAGGATAAAAGCGTGTATGAAAGTATGCAGCTGATGGATTTCTGTCTGAACGATAGGGCTGGACAATACAGGGAAAATTATTTCACGATTACCTCTGGTTAGTGACTAACAGTAAAAGCAGCCGGGGGTTCTTCCATACTGCTGGAGAATCTTTGTGCTTTTACCTACGATGGTGCAGCTGAAGGACTCCTTGGTTGTTTGTTTTGGCCACCCTAATCGTGATATGACACACAATCATGCAGACCCCGTTTTAGCTAGGGATACCTGATGATGCGTTGCGGGGATGTCCCAAGATCGGGTCTTGACCAATATTCAGGGACCAATATTTTCACGTTTTTCAGTGATCGGAGATCCGCTTTAAAAGCCGACGAGTCGCCCCGATTTCTAAGTACGTCCGGATTTGTGCAATAATTCAAACCTCCGTTGGGGTACAAACAAGGACTCTCAATACCACAAATCAGTGTAACAGATTAAACGCAGTTCCAGTATTGGTAAACTTCAACAAATATGCTTAAACGTACTCTAAACTATATAAAACAGGCATAGAAACTCATATTCTGGTATTTACACGCAACAGTAAACTGAAATAAACAGAGGAAAAGTTCTCTCAGCTCCCCCAGTGGGGAAAAAGAAAAAAGGCAGCATCTATGCTGCGTTCAAATGGCATAGGGAATCTATTCAGGAGCATAGGATATTTCAGCGTATAATGAAACCACCAATAATAATACTGCAACTTACAAACTTAGAGCAACGTGGGCTTTCTAACACGTATTTACGGAAAAATATAGAGCGAATACGATCCCGAGAAAGCTTGCTTTTTACTTTTGTCTGAAATATTAAACTGAAGTTGACTTTTAATTCTCTAAGATTTTGATTTTGTGGGATTTTCAAGAATAACAGTAATGCTTATTGATTAAATCAGTCTTATTAAAAAGTTAAGTAGAGTTACTTGTTAAACATTTATTTCAGCTTTATACATTTCAATGCTAAAGATATTGGATTGGGACTCAAAATCGGATCGGATTTGAGGTTAAAAGATCGGATCGGGACATTCCTTATTCTTCTTCATACCTCTTCCATTGTCGGCCAGGGCTAATATCCTATTAGCGTCACCTGACCCCAGTTAGCCATAGCTAGTTTCATTGCCCCCTGATCCACGTTGTCCTTTCTTTGGCTGGAAAGTAGACATATTTTGCAAATAAATTTCTTACAAAAGTGTGAAGTCGTTTTGGGAAGTCTGTGTTTGCAAGGAAACGACTGTCCTCAGGATTGTGAATCCACACTTTCAGATGAGACTGAGTGTCTGGAAAGTTATGACTTTCCTCTATTAGCGAGTGAAGAGGATGGTGCTCAGATTATCTAATTAATAACTGAGTTAAATTATATCAATATAAAATTATTGGTCATTATAGTAAAGCAGATGCTGATTACCCTCTGTGTTCTCCAACATTCAGGAGAAGGGAAGGTATAGTGGAAGAATTATTTCAAGATTAGTTCTTTTCTGTGATTAATAATAATTAGTAAGAGCAGCAGAGGAATATCCCAGAATGCTGCAATCATGGAAATTGTTGTTATCACGATCAGTCGATTCGTAACGACAATGTCAACAACCAATATGGTCGACGATAAATTTATTTGTCGGCATCATTGTTTTTTATAAAAAAGCGTTTTTCTCTTAAAACTGCGGCTTTACCGCTCACTGCTCTCTATGTTCTGTATGTCTATACTCTCTGTCTGCATCTCTGCCCCTGACGCAAATGCACAGCAGCGCTGGGAATCCGGATCACTTGTTGCTTTACTCCGGAAAAGCCCAAACTGTCGTGGCGGGCCGACAACGGAGCGCTAATGTTTAGGAGCGTCTTATTAAAAAAAACTGTACAGAAGCATGTGTGAAAATCCACAAGGTAGAACCTGCTTACCGTGGCAGGACAACTTTGATGCTCCAGCATCTTGACAGGAAGTCTGGTGATGCTGATTAGGAAGAGGAACAGTTGCCTCGCTAAGCTAGTTAGCGCGTTAGCTGCTAACGATAACACCGACAGCAGGCTTACTGAACAGCCTCTTTTAACTAGTCGGCTTTGCGTGTTCTGTCTGAGGCATACATAGATCGCTATAAATGTCCGGGTTTTTATATTTATCGCAGCTTTTCTTTCATGTCACCAGCGCCTGGATGGTGGCTGGTTCTGTTTAAGGTAAACACGCTGACAATTGTAGAGGAGTGCACCTAGCTGGCTCATTTATTTCTGTTTATCGTAGCAAAATGAGAGTTTATTAAATGGAAAATATTATTAGTTACTTATATTGATATCTGTAACATTAACAGTAGTGATTGTGATCTTATTAACCTTACAACGTCATGTGTCAGCTGTAACATTGTTTTTTTAATAATTAGTTTATAAACGTTGAGTAAGTGATCAATTTAACTGTCAGTATTTTAGATAGCACATAATACTTTGAGAAAACCCTTCCAGCTGGAAGCTAATGACGTATAAATTTGAGCATTTTCTGCGATAAGATATAATTTATTGGGTCATCCAATTAGTCGACAAAATAATCGGCAAAATAATAGACGATTAGTCGATTATCAAAATAATCGTTTTTGGCAGCCCTAGTTAAAGGTCAGGGACAGTTTGCCTACTCTGATGTACTTGGATAACGCAGGTCTCATCTCTTATTGTGTCATGATAACACTCTTATATAAGCACAGAGAGGTACACAGAACTTACGGAGAGAGATTCACACTCATGTCTATATGGGGAGAGCAATTACCCAGGAGATGGGTTTTTGTCCAGTTCCTAATAAATAATGTTAAAACTCCAATGGAGACTGCATCATCCTTATGGTACATTTAGAACACAGGCTTTGTCAGCGTCAGCCACGTCAAGAATCCATGTTAAGTCTACGGTGGAGGCCATTGGAGCAGCGTCTCAGTCTCTGCGGCGCTTTGTGGGCATTGGCTACATCAACTTTTCAGGCTTTTCCTTCGTTTCAGGCTTCAAGCAATCCAGAAGTTCAGCTAGTTGAACTTTTGACGGTCTCAACGCTCTTGACGCAGGACGGCAACCAATCAGAGCATCTCACTGTAGTGACGTTGCCCGACATCGACGCTGCCTACCCAACCGCGATCCGCTAGTGTTTAAAACATCCAGCAGAGAAAGGCCCGCCTACGAGCGTTGCAAGCTTCAACGTAAAAATGTATCTTCTGTGCATATGCGTCAAACTAATCGCTTTATCAGCGTTGTTTGACGCTGACAAAGCCTGCGGTCGGAACCCACCATTATCCTTATTATCAATCTATATGGCATCCAGCCACAACGGTTTGGCGCCCAACGTGGGCACCTGTAGAAAGCTTTAGGATTTGATGATGGTTATGGGTTCTGTTATCAGGTGTTCCAGGTATGTGTCCAGCTAACAGCTTGTTCCTTGAGGTGTCCTTGGTTCCAACATCAGGCCTCTGTGGCGTCTGTCAGGAAGCTAAAACCAGTCAGCCGCTCAGTAAATACTCAGTAAACGCTGGTTGCTTTGATAACTGCCTGATAAGAAAGTCACTCCTCTCATGATGCCAGGCCCTCCTGGTCATTGTACATGGAATCATTTCCATCCAAACCATCAGTCTCTGTCTGGACCAAATTACCTCTGAGTTGGTCTGCTCCTCCTGGGTGCTGAACTGTCTTGGTAAAACTGTTTTCTACTGCAGACTTAACATTCTCTCTTGTCTTTCAGGGATAGTTCTGGCTGATATCATTGAGAAGTACTTTGTGTCGCCAACCCTCTTCCGAGTGATCCGACTGGCCCGGATCGGACGTATTCTTCGCCTCATCAGAGGAGCAAAGGGCATTCGGACGTTACTGTTTGCCCTCATGATGTCACTCCCGGCCCTCTTCAACATCGGGCTGCTCCTCTTCCTTGTCATGTTCATCTACGCCATCTTCGGCATGGCTAACTTTGCCTACGTGAAGCGGCAGGGGGGCATCGATGACATGTTTAACTTTGAGACGTTTGGGAACAGCATGCTGTGTTTGTTCCAGATCACCACCTCTGCAGGGTGGGATAGCCTGCTCAGCCCCATCCTCAACAACTCCCCAGAAGAGTGCGACGCCAACCTCCCCCACACCGGCACCACCGTCAAGGGGAACTGCGGGAACCCGTCGGTGGGCATCACCTTCTTTGTCACCTACATCATCATCTCCTTTCTCATTGTCGTCAACATGTACATCGCTATCATTTTGGAGAACTTCAGTGTGGCCACAGAGGAAAGCACAGAACCGCTGAGTGAGGATGATTTTGAGATGTTCTACGAGGTTTGGGAGAAGTTTGACCCAGAAGCAACGCAGTTTATGGAGTACTCTAAACTGTCGGACTTTGCAGACTCTCTGTTGGAACCTCTCCGCATCAGCAAGCCCAACAAGATCAAACTTATCTCCATGGACCTGCCCATGGTCAGCGGGGACAAGATCCACTGCCTGGACATCCTCTTTGCCTTCACCAAGCGCGTCCTCGGTGAGTCGGGTGAGATGGACGCCCTCAAGCAGCAGATGGAGGAGAAGTTCATGATTTCCAACCCATCAAAGATTTCTTATGAGCCAATCACAACAACTCTCAGACGCAAGCAGGAGGAGGTGTCCGCCACCATCATCCAGAGGTGCTATCGCCGACACCTGGTGAGGCGCCAGATGAAGGCGGCCTCCTACTTGTACCGTCAGATCACCACCCCTCGACATGATCACAGCAACGGCGAGGACGGAGGCGATGAGATTTTTGGGAAGGACGCACCTGAGAGAGAAGGCCTAATAGCCACCATGATGAAGGAAAATTATGGGTCCAGCGTATTGGGGATGGAGCGCTCCTCCACCATCTCCTCCACCTCATCGCCGCCGTCCTATGACAGCGTGACGCGAGCCACATCGGAAAACTCTCATCCGCTCGCCGCAAAGACGGAAACGGTTGATGAAAAAACACGCGGCGAAGTGAGAGAACAATCGTGCGCTGAACCCGACAGAAAGATGGGAAGGGAACCTTAGCAGGAACCGAAAAATAACGACTTCTGTTGTTTACTGAATGTACCGCAGCTGAGGAACGTTGACTCAGCAACAGGACAAAACCAGGAACACGAGGTAGTGGAGCTGAATGACAAAGAAAGGAATACTTACTACCTTTAATCTGGTTCCACGTTCCCCAGTGGAGATTCCTGAACTCAAAGAAAAACCATTTGGGAGGCATTTCTTAAAGGGGTCACCTAAAATCTGGAAACCAGAAAGGGACACCTCAAAAACCAAAAGAATGAAGAGCCTGGTTCAGTTTGGTAGAGATGAGTATTCTGGATTCTGGACGCTGATCCAGTCAGACCGGCTATATCACACATCATTTATAGCCCTTCCTCGTTCCTCGACACCTTAACGTTTTTTTGGATGAGACTTGAGAGGAGAGCAACGCTATCTAAAAACAGACCTTTTCGTAGTGAAAGTTCAACGTTGTTGATGTTTCAAGTCTTTTAATATCGGTACAATTATTACTATTTTTTATATTTTTTAGAGTAAGTTAAAAACAAGCCTTTGGAGTGGCGCTCGCTGTAATGGAGTACCGTCTTGTTATCGAGAGGAGATGAAAAACACCTCAAATCCCCCCCAAAAAACAGCTTCATCTTCGTATTTTCTTTTTGGGCGATTTTTTTCTTTCTTCGCACTTTTGAGTTTACATTTAGCCGTCACTTTACTGCGCCTTGTTGTTGTTCTTTTCCTGCTCTGACACCAAAAACGAATACGAATGCACAAAGAAATCCAAAACTCCCGATTCGCCTCGGTGGCGAACGTCCTCATGTCCTTCGACCCGCGGGTGATCTGTCAGAAAGTCGATATGAATGGTGGCTGTTTGCCTGCCTGCTGGTTTACTGGTCTGAAAGTGGAGAAAACTGGTAGCGGCTCGCTTGTAGACAAGTAAGTTGAACTTAACGGACATTAACAGCATAAGGTGGTTTAAGAGATCAGATCTGAAGGTACCGATGATATAAACTGATGTCTATAAGACTGCAACAGATTTTAGAAACAACCTTTCTAGCAGATCACCCGTCTTCATCAAACTTCGGTCCAGTCTGAGTTCAGCTCGATGCATGCAACAACTTTACGTGAGTCAGGCCATGGAGGCGTCAGCTGGCTCTGACCCGGATGAGACAATCAGCTCAGGATTTTATTGCATTCAGTTTGATGAGAAGCTGGATGTTAATCCTCATCATCAGAGCTGTCAGCAGTGTCCAGGAAAAACCTTGACGATCTGGAGGTCCGATTGGGGAAAATTCTGGTTTTGTTTCTTCATCAGTTTGTTGATTTCTTTGCAAGGCAGAAGTTTAGCTATAATCTTTACGTAAATTTAACCCTTAAATTGATACATTATGTGCTTTTTCTTTCCTGCCAAAGTTTGAAACAAAACCACTTTGTCTCTGCACAAATATCTGCAACTAGAGCATTCTGGTTTAAACTGACCACTTGTTGAAAGGCTAAAGTGGTTGCACCAACATTTTTTCTATTTCTCCTCCAAAAGAAGCAGCAAACGACCTTATTTCCCCAAATGATCCGTACCGAAAACCCGATCGGTGCCACGCATGCGCAAAACTCACTTCCTCTCTTTGCCAACATTGCGACATTTAATTTATTTGAATGACACGGCTAGCGCCCAGTTAGCTCCTAGCATTTCTCGACAGCTCTGCCTCCTTTACTACCTGCAAATTTAAACAACATATACCTCCGTATACAAACAGATTCATGCTTTTTCTGCTAAATGGAGAGCTTCCAGCGACTGAACAACAGTGCCGCAAAGTCAGAAGAATGGCGCCTAATTACAGACTTAACTGTAAAAACTTGTATCATCAGCCAGCTTAAGTGTTTACTGATAATTTAGAGGGTAGGTCCGATCAGCACGGTCCAACTGTGCACATACGCAGTTAGGATCAGGGGGTCCTGATGCGTAACTATCTTTTTTTTCCGTTTTTGTCTACATTCTACTTCTTATTGTTAACATCTTAACAGATACTCCGACCCGTAACCATCGTAAAATGCTTCGAGCGGAAGTAGAGGCCTTTCGCACATGCGTGCTACGGATTGGGTTTCTGGGTACGGATCGCGTAGGGACACCGCATGAGCAACATGAAGACATTTCTCTTGGTGTCTCTCCGACCAAGAACCAGACCTGTTGAAGCTGAAGCATCCATAATCCAACACCAGGATGTGGTTCAGGTTGGTCAAAGGAGACTCAATTCGGGTTCTGTTCCCTGACACCCATACCTACCACAAAAAGTCGAGCACTTTCTGTCCGGTCGATTATTTATTCATCAAATCTTTTGTTTTTACCAATAGTTGTTATACTGTTTGAAGTTAATCTCCCTTTAACTGGAGCCACATTTGTAATAACAGTTATTTAGTATTTGGGTTAAACTCCTAGAACTCCTTTTGCTAGACGTTGCATTGTCTGTAGAGAGGTATTGAAATGAGGTTCTACAGCTAGCGATGGTCCATTATCTCCACTCTGAGAGATCGGACCCTGTCCTCCGAGATGTCAACACCTGTCCCCACAGAACGGGTTTTCTCAGAGACTACCTCCAGAACATGGGCCTGCAGTCCATACCTCGAACCTTATTGAACTCCTGTGGGATCAGTTTGGGTTCGCTGGTTGTGACAGAGGAACCAACACCACCACATTGCCTCAACTGCCAGAAGAACAGGGTCCCATGACACAGCAGTGTGTGACCAAAACGTCTCATTCTTTCAAGCTTCAAGTAATAATTGGCACTAAAGGAGAGATCATTCCAGAATAAAGTGTTTTGTGTTGGCAGAGATGATCTGGTTGGTTTTCATGGTAAGAACTCACAGATTCTGTTGCTTGTTTCATGCATTTCCTGACAAATTTGGCTCCATTTGAAAATGTATTAGCAGAAAGCATCATTAGAAAACAGAAACAATCGACCAAACAGTAATTTTCTAACTTCTTCGCATAGATTACAGTGCAAAAACCTATAATCTTCGATCAAACGCTCTCTCAGGGAAACAGACCTGCTTCGAGGAGTCCAATTCCTTTAGGATGATGCTAGAGGTCCGGTTGGTCCAGTTCCTCTTCGGGCTTTCAGAACATTTTCTGCTGAGAGATGTCAAGTACTGCTTAGATAAGCGAGATGACTGAACTGAACAAAAGCGAATGTGCTGAGACAAAATCAGCCGGGTCAGTTGTTCCTCACCAGAACACCAGGTCCAGGAAATGGGCAGAACCAGGAAATGGGCAGAACCAGCTGGAGGTTTTTCTTGGACACTTGAATCTTTTTCTGCTCAGTGATTTAAAGCGTTTCGTTTGATTTAAATCCGAGTTTTTTACAGCTGGACATACATCGAGTTTTGAAAAGAAACTCCTCAGATCCAAAAGTTGCTTTATTTATTGATTATTTATTTATTTATTTATTTCCTTGTTGGGTTCAAGGAGAGACGAATGCTGAGCGAGGCTGCTCTTTATCGATTTGCACAAAGAAACTCAAATAAAAAGACGAACTACGCAGAGCAATAACTGTTTGGTGAAACCTCGTAGGAGGTTTGGTGTGTAATGTTTGACTTGGGAGGCCTTCTTCTGGTTGGATGGACCTCTGGATGGACAGGAACCACTTCGACACTTTGAGCATCGCTCTAAGGAACTCCTGCGGCGATGCTGCACTGATACGGTGTTACTGTGGATTCCCAGCCGATCCCACACGGCCAACGCAGGAAGCGGAAATGTTTTTACGAAGCCGAAGCTGTACGGCATTCTGTCTCAGTTCTCACCTGAGGGATCTTCACTAGACGACGCTTTAATAAACACATTTTAAATACCAGGAAAAAAAAAAATCAAGAAAAAAGTTTTACTGGCACCGTCTGGACTCTATTTCTACTAGATCCCGTGGAGGATAAATGATCATGTAAATGAGAAAATAACACTGCTGAACGCTGCTGCGAGGCGTTTTTCAGGTTGCAGTTGTGCTGAAGGGCTGTTTTCAGTAGCAATAGACCCAGAGTGTGCCTGCTATACATGAAGCCAACACTCCAAGCCATGCTTTCTCATCCCCGACCCAATGATTCATGTAATGATTGATTTATTGAATGGCTGCTGTAACATTTGGCCTGTTGGATAATGAGTTAACTGTTATGGTTTCTAATCACTAAGAGCTTCACAGTCTCCCGTACCCCCCCCCCCCCCCCTAGTCCCTCAGAGGCTGGAGAACAAACAGCCCAATTTAGACGGCTGATTGGGTTATCGGGTGGTAACCTTCCACCTTCAGAGAGGTTCAGATTCATTGAAAACAACATCTGATCACAGAATATACACGGAAAGTTTTATAAAAACAGGAATAAGTTCAGTTAAATTACAGAAAAAGTCTCCAGATGTGCTGTGCAGTTGATGATTGGAGTTATTTTCATCTGAGGAACCCCAGATGGAGGGTTTCTTTACCCTGAACAAGCATGAGGCGACGGTAGAGAGGAACCACTTTCTGTTAACAGAAGGAACCCTCCAGCAGGAACAAGGGGAACTATAAGATGTCATCTGCAGCGTTTAGGGTTGAGATAACAGAAAGATGCGGACAAATAAACAGAAGCTCTGAGCAAGGAATACATTCTGAAAACTAAGCCAGTTTAATAAAAATAAAAATATCTTTGGAATCATGGAGAAAAACATCTAAACCCAGAGACATCAGGCCACCTGTAAGTTTTAAGAAAGAGAAAAGCAAAAAAAAAAATACAGGTTAGTGGTAGATCTGTCATTGGGTTTGTTCAGGAAAGAAACGTAGCTGGGTCAAAGGTACTTTCTATAGGAAAGAAACCAAGTTAAAGGTCTCGTTCATGGAGAAACCATGTTATAGTTAAAAAATATATAATCTGTCACTCTGAGTTGCATATTCATGCTGTGTATAAACATTTCCTACACCCCCCATTGCTTGCGTTAGCCACAGGAAGGAAATAGACTGCAAGAAGCGAGCAAGTCAGAAAAAAATCCAGTCCCTTCTACGTCTCAGAGGAAATTTGCATTCATGGCCCCGCCCACCTAGGCTTGCAACGACCTACGTTTTTAGAGGAAGGCTGGATGGATTTTGCGTCCAGGAGACAGCGGAGCAGTGTCTGCTAGCAGAAGCTAACCGTTAGCAACTCGGCTAGCTGAGGCCAACCGTTAGCATCATGGGCTAACACATTCAGGCTTGTGTTCTTTGTGGATATCGGCGCTGCATTTTTCTTTTCCCAAGAAAGAGGATCTGAGGAAGAAACTGTTGGAATTTGTCTTGGAGCACCACCAGAGAAGGAAGTTATGTTAGTTATTTGTTCAAAGGCAGCATTAGAGCATCAGAGGCAAGACATTAGCATAAAAAGACTTGTGATCCTGGCGTTTCCTCCCATCCACTCAACCTGAAACCTTCTGAAATATTTTTTCTCCCAAGGCATTCATTCAAGCTAGAGATGGGAGCAAATTTATTGGGGGGAAAAAACTGAATGAATGAGACCTTTAATAAAACTGTAAATCTGCCGATGGGAATATGTAAAAAAAACAAAAGATTTAAACAAAGCATTTAGCTAGGGTTACTTTCTAAGATCACAGGGTAATGGGTGGCGATACATCTGTCAGTAGGTTTGTCCAGAGAACAAACACATCTGTGCCAGGGGTACTTTCTTTTGAAGAGAAAAGCAGAGAGAGTACAAAGAGCTAAAGGCTGAGTGGGGGAAAGCCCAGTTAAACAGTGAACCACTGAGTGAGGGGTACTTTCTGTTAGAGAAACAGAGAAAAACCAGAGGTGACGGCTTCAACGCCTCAGACTAAACGACAGTAAAGCATAAAACCTTAAAACATCCCATTAAACCCAGAGCTGTTCTGATGTCTGAGGAACTTCCTGCAGCGTCTATCTTATTTATTTCTATGTTAGTAAAAGTAAATCTAGAGCTGAAATTTGTTCCTATTATCAGGAGTCTCTTCTCCAATAGAAACCCAGCTGTTGCCGAGTGCCTTATGTTACTCACTTGGCAGCAAAATGCACAAACTGAAGCCTGTTTCAGTGAATCTGGACCTCGGATTCAGATTCGGTCCGAGCACAAAATCCCAGCCGAACATTCCCAGTCGGCTGGTAATTTGGAAAGGGAGCTTTTAGAGCCATGGGCAAGGCTAGGTGGCGCTGATGAGCGCATGTTTAGATCAAAGGGGGCTCTGAGACTGGGAATCTGCTCTTTCCTGCCTTCCTTTCCTGTTTCTAAACCAAAAGCTGCTTTTTCACCACAAACATCCAAACACGGAGAAAATGCACAGAAAACGTGACTTCTTCATCATTCTTTCTGTTGTTCCTGTTTATTGTATAATAGATGCAATACAAGCGTTGTTTCGCTGCAGTGAGTGATACTGTATCTTCTTCACGGATAAGGACAATGATACCAATAATAACGATGATGACTGGAATTTTTTTGTGGATTTTTCCAGGCATCGTCTCACTGCTTCAACCACCGTCGCTCCATTTACACCGCAGCTGGTTTCACCTTGGCTGTCGACCCGTTTTCACTCAGTTTTTCATATCAGTCCTACAGAAACCTCATATCTTAGTAGATCTGCCTTGTTCATGTTGGCAGGCTGGAGGTTTCTCCTTCCTGACGCCTAAATGTCTTTCATTGAGGACAAACCTCCACAGGGTATATTCCCTGCATTTAGATTATTTTAGAGCTAAAGCGATGCTGCTAAAAAAAATGGATAATAATAATCAGTATGTAGGAGATAAGCGGTTTCATGAAACAAGTAGTTAAAAAGTAGAAACTATAAATCCCAACTGGAAGTGAAAACTTTAAATCCAGAATAAAATATGTCTTTTTCCCCCCCTCTAGAGTTAAAAACGAGTCTGAAGCTCTTCTTCTGCAGACAGCCGGTGAAACCTCGGTGTAAAAGAGGCGAAAGCCGTGCCTCAGTGACCCCACCCTGCTGTTTTAGACACAGTTATACTATTATAACATGAATATATAAATATATATATATATATATAATTATATACATATACTTTTTAGTACTTTGAGTTGAAATACTTTTTAGTATTTTGCAAATAAATGTCTCTGTATATAAAAAAAAAGCCTCCTGTAATAAATGAGATGAAATGTAATACTGAGTCAGATGTGATGTTGTTTATCCTGCAGGTGCATTTCTGCAGGTTGGTACCAGAACCAGGTCACAGTACAACCAATAAGATATCACGGTATTTTCCTGAATATAGGACGAGGGTTTTTGTCGTTGAAAACAATGTAAAAATGTGGGGTCGTCTTATAATCGGGGTCAAACCCCTGACACGTGCTGATAGTTGTCTGGGGTCATTACCAGACTGCAACAGCAGAGGGCGCCACCTTCCTGTAAACTTCCTTGTGGCTGGTCAACGGGAAGAGAAAAATGGAGTGGGGCAGTCCGGAGCAGAGTGGCTCAAAAGTGCATGATGCTAACTTTAAGAAGATGGTGTTAAATGCAGCAGAGACGTCAAGCAACCGTCAGGCAGCCATATTTAATGCAGTGAGGATGACATTCTGTGGGGGGAGACAGGACCGCAGCATGAGAGTGACTGCACAGCGAGGTTGAGGACGTCAGCGAGTAGAAGCCTCATCCAGACTTTAGTGTAATGAGTCTTTTTATCCGACATGTACTGAGCAAAGTTCTGACAGTTTGCACGTAAAAATGTGGGGTTGTCCTCTTGTTACGATGGTTTTTGTTCAATTTCACTTTAGTGTCTTGCTTTACTAGAATTTAAACTGCAGATCTTTGTGATTGCATTAAAAGGCAAATATTACAGAAGCCTGTAATTATTATCTGTGACTTTTTTGAAAATTCAATAGTTTCTTCAAATATGTTTTTAGTCTTTTTCTAAATATTAGTCTTTAGACGGGGGGGGGGGGGGGGGGGGGGTGTCTTAAAATTGAGGTCCTATATTTGGGACAATTTGGTACAATGGGTTCTGTTCTTGATCACTGTGTTAATATTCAACTAGGGCTGGGCAATTAATTAAATTTTAATTATGCCACGCGACCAATCCAGTTGAAGCGCCACCTTGTTGTCGAGCTAACTGGCTAATCAAGTCACAAACAAAACGCGGTGTTGAGAAGCAGTAGGCGCCTGCCGGTAGGTAAAACGAAAGTGCCGTGTCGAAAGCGTCCAGGTGGTGAAGAATTTTGAAGGAAAATGGAAAACAGGAAAGACAATAAAGATGCTAGCTGTTTTTCGCGATCCCTGCATATGTGTTTTGGGTGGTGTCGGGTGGTGTCGTGTAGCAGCTGTTTGGGTGGGAAGCCGCCCATCTCCGTTTCTGTTAAATGGATGTTCCCGAGTAGGAAGTTAGCAGTTAGCGTTAGCACGCAGCTTTAAAGAGATGTTAGCATTAATAGTAAGGCTATATTTAACTGTTTTCATTATGATTAGACAAAAATAAAATTGAAAATAGATTGTTCAATATACTAAGAATAATAGCGATTATTTTACTGTCATAAGCACCCAGCCCTATTCGACCCTATAATCCATTGGTGAGCCATGACTCCGCCTACTTCCTACAGCTGGAAAAAGACAGCTGTCCATCCATCCATCCATCCACAGTAAACTGTGGGAGATGTTCTGCAACATGAACATCCATCTTCAGGTTCTACTACATCGTGGCTCAGAGAAGAGAAGGAGGTTCAGCCAGGAGATTTACTTTGTAGATAACAAACAACATTTGGGGTAAATTCAGTCCTTGGACCCCAACTGGATCCAAAACCAAGAAGGTTTTAGTTCTTCTCACAGGAAGCATCCTGTCCTCCATCAGTGTTCTCAGCTGGTCTCTCCATCTCCAGGAAGCCATGTTTGAGGTCTGCTGGAATATCTTCCCTCAGAGTCATTCACGATTCCTCCAAAGATATTCACAGTTTAAAGGTTAACATATTTTTACATTTTCAGACCAACTTAAATAATGAGTTGTCATCAGTTCTTCAGCCCTTGGAGCCCACAGAGTTGGGCAGGAGGTCAAAGGTTAAATGGAGGAACCAACAAACCGCAAATCTTCAGTACTTAAGTTCCTGATCAGCATTCTTTCTTCCACCTCTCAGGTTTTAAAGTTAAATGTTCCTCACAGGAACTTTGTTTAAAATGTTCTGGTTCTCCTATGCAGGAACCCGGACCGTTTGTTCAGAACTAGACCTCTAATAAAGTAATCTGTATTTTTTTTGCTGATGGTCTAAATATGTGGTTCTCAGTCTGTGGACCATGGAGCACTGCTGAGACAAGGGCTCCCTCTAGTGGTCCACAGAGGTCCCTTCCACAGAACCCAGTTTGGGTTCAGTTAAAAGAAAACTCTTGAAGAAGTCCTGAATGTTTCTGATCCCAACCATCCGGTCTATCCTTTTCCTTCCATCAGTCACTAATCTGACCACTAGAAATGGAAACTCTCTCCTCTGCACAAACTGTTTCCTGGAAATGTGTCCAGCTTTTTCTGACTGCGTTTTAGTTCCTTGCTGCAGAGATTTGAACTTTCCAACGTGATTCCCGTCTGATTCCATTGGAACAACATTACAGATGATGGTTTAAATAACCGAACAAGATGCAGACGGGAAGAATTTATGGGTGCAGTTTGTTGGTTGGGACAGCAGGTTGTGCTGTCGCTGCGGGGAACCTAGAGGGAGAGCAGCAGCTCTGGTGAAAATGTCCTGGGGTCTCATTAATAAAACATTGCATAGAATCCCTACTAAAAGTGTACGTACGACCAAAACAAAAAGTTTGCGTTTGCCAAAAAGATTTCTGATTTATAAAACAGGTGTAAGCAATTTCCCCTTTATAAATCACAGTCTTCTTGGAAGTTGAGGTCCGACCACTTTATTTTATTTATTTCGGGTACCGTCCTGTCAGTTGCACTGACAGTCTGCAGACGCCACATGCTGCCACTCACAGTTCTTCCTTTTATTTGTGACACCGCTGCTGTGTCCACCAAATAAAATGTCTCTTCTAGCCTCCACTTCACCCACTAGCACTTCAATCAACGTCTACGTAAAGTTTCTCTTCTTGTTTTTCTTTTGTTGTTGCCATATTTCCCCTCTTCTCCATATGCATCAATATTCATGTCCTGCTTTGCATTGACCTTTTATAGCCGGATTTGGGCGTGTTCAGGGCGGGATATGAGCCAAATTCACGTGCGCAAACTTCCAAGAAGCCCGTGATTTATAAAGGGGAATTGTTTACACCTGTGCGTAGGCATGGTTTTATAAATCAGAAATCTTTTTGGCGTATGCAAACTTTTTGTTTTGGTCGTACGTACACTTTTAGTAGGGATTCTACGCAATGTTTTAGAAATGAGACCCCAGATGATTTCAGGAAGAAAAATATCCATCTAATGGTGCAGAATGTTTTCCAGTGTAGAAATAAAGAAATTAGGACTAAAGCTATCACATCTGCTGCCAGTGTTTTCTGCTGATCAGTTACTGGTTTACAGAGAACAAAACCTCCTCATACAATAAAATGTTGACTGAAATTGATCTGAAAGCTGACATAAAAGACTTGAACAACTAGTTGAAACCTGACCTTGACCGGGGCCGGAGCCTCAGGTGAGTCCGCTCTACCGATCAGGAGATTAGGTTTCCTACTCCGTTTAGAAACAAAAAGAAGCGTCTGGATCAGGGTGAGTGTTTTCTCGCTTTCTCTCTGTGGATTGTGGAGAGAACCAGAACCAAAACTCAATCTGGTTCTCCTTCAGAACAAAGCTGATGTCTTTGCATAACTGCTTCCTTTCAGTATCTGATTTTCTTTTTATCATAATGCCATGTTGACTTGTTAATAGAGGTGTTGCCCTCTGTGTTCCTCTGTGTCTCTCATGGATTTTTTGGGGCTCTTTCTATACTTTCTGCAGCTTGATTCACCTGACAGCCCAGTCTGCTGCAGACTCTAATGGACAGGATTCCATATTTGTTTCCAGCTCCTTATTCCAAAGAAACACTTGCAATTTATTCCCACTTGAGTTTCTGTTCATTTCTTGTACTGTTTCTAAAAGCCAGGAAGATGCCCTTTTGAGAAATCTGAGTTTTGTGGCATGTTTGTGTTTTGCCTTTTCTCTATTGCATTAAGAAAGTCAATGAGCATTCTCGAAGACTGGTGATTCCATACTTTTTGCCAGGGGTTGTACATGAGTGCTACCTCCTCTGATCCTGAACCAGACTCTGAAACCTTTGGTTCTGTCTAACAATGAACTGATATTGGGTCTAGAATGTTCTGTTTCTGTTGAACTGGTCAGATCATGAAAGCAGCTTAGGGGTAGTTTCTGCAGTCAGCTCTTAGAACGATTAGCTTTGCGCATGCATGGTGCATTATGGTAAAGCATTGGGGAGATGAAGAAGAATCGACAGGAATAACTTTAAAATGACTTACCTACTACTTGGACCAGTAGGTCAAAGTACCACAGAATGCCTATCTAGGAATGGCGCTGTTTTCACTTTAAGGAATTTATTCCTCCCACATTCCTTAGACGTGACAAAAGGCTATTTTTATATTCTAGTTGAGTGTGCTGTAAAATTTCAGAGAAATACTAAGTAAAAATACAGCAAAACTGTATAGTGTTTATGTCATTTTTAATGAGTTTATTTTTACAAAATCCTCAGAGGTGACTCTTCAGAATATATTAAATGGTCACATATATGTGTTCAGAATAAATATTTCAGAATTTTACTGTTGACCTTTGCTGGTCCTAAAGATATACCTGGGGTCTCATTTATAAAACTTTACGTAGAATCCTCACTAAAACTTTACTTAAACTCAGCAACTTCTTTTACTTACGCCTAGTAGGTTTCTGATCTATCAAACTTGAAGTACGCACAGCTAGACGCAATCTCCGCTTTATGAATCAGACTCTTCGTAGAAATGTGCTCATCTGTTTCTGGATCATATCCCGCCTCCTACACATCCACTTTCTGCCATAAGTCAGTGCAAAGTGTCTAGTGAATATTCTGCATCGACTTAATACGGCTAATATGGGACAATCAATGTTGATCTATATAGAGCTTTACTCAACCAAAGGCTTCACATAAAAAGACAGAAATATGTTACAAAAATTGTGTTAGAAGGCAAGTAAAAAATAAATAAAACATTAAATCAGCAGCACAAGAGATTAAACAAATAACATTGAATATAAAGTTTCAATTATAGGCTATGATTATATTTTGTAGCGACAGTAAGACTGGAATCAAAAGCAAATTAA
Source organism: Apricaphanius iberus (assembly GCA_028564705.1). Taxonomy (NCBI): domain Eukaryota; kingdom Metazoa; phylum Chordata; class Actinopteri; order Cyprinodontiformes; family Aphaniidae; genus Apricaphanius; species Apricaphanius iberus. Next base: position 36,513 of record JAPXFQ010000824.1, on the reverse strand, counting down.
ACTAAGTCACACTAGAACATAATAAGTTTAAGCACTCCTAGATATTTAAAGCCTGGCGAAAAGGGGTGCTTCAAAATTACTTTTAAAAAGTATCATTCATGTTAAATATTGATTTGGGTTCATAAAAATAAGCATAAAAGCTGCAGGTGACACAGAACTGATGCAGCAGCGCTCCTGACATAAAAAAAATAATTTTCAATGCATATTTGCAGCATATTTTTTCTTCACACATGCACCAATACGTGCAATTGCTATAAAATCTGAAGACACACATATGAACATAATTATAAATGCAATATATGCACATTTTTTCGCGACGTTTTTTCTTTAAATCCCAAACTTTGCGTATAAAGTTACTTACGTAGTTTGCATAAGCAAGCTTTATAAATGAGACCCCTGGTGTCTGGCTCTCTGACTAAACCTGATTCTCAGCAGGGGCACCGGCAGATGGTCGTGCTGAGTGTTGCCACAATGTTCAAGAGTCACACTTGCCTCCTGGACTTTTTTAATATTTTAAAATTTTATAACCTTCAGGTTTCTAATGCATGTTTTTTGTGCGCCAAAATGAAAGGTGTAACAATTATTAAAGGGAGTGGCGAGGCTTCTGATAAATCTACCAACTGCATTCTTTATCCTTCCGTCGTTTTTTGTTGTTGAATGAAAACAGGCTGTGGTCTCATCTTGTGTTGTGTTCCGTTTCTGGAAATTCCATCCATCCATCCATCCATCCAACCATCCATCCAACCATCCATCCATCCTCTTTCTCCCAGTGGCGTATCCCCCTGTGGTGTTTTGAATGAGGTCATAACCTTGTTTTTTCATATGAAGGTTTATGAATGTCACAATTTTGACCTATGATTATTAAAGAGGAAATTTGACACATTACATTTGGGCTTTGTGGTGATTGTTGCAAGTTGTCTGATGTTGTAGCTCAATGCTTTAGAATTCATTTAGTTTCAGCAATTGTTTTACGAGAGGGACAATGTGATATTCTAAGACATTTATCAGTAAATTAATCAGTTATTAAGTCCACGTTCGCATTTTAAACAAGAGGACCACTGTTTTTGATCGGTCCTATGAGCTTTCTGGAGAATTATGTCTCCAGTCGTCGTTCTGCAGTAACTATAAAGAGTCACTAGATGGCATCCACTCTCCGTTACTAATCATTTGTTATTTAAGCAATATCGTTGCACTTTTATTTTAAAAAACTTATTTCAGTTTGACCATTAATGCCTTATGAGATACATTACACATGAGTAAATATTGCATCACTTTTGTCTTTTAAAATAAGATTTACTGTACAAAATCTAATGAATAAAACCAATGATTGTAGACCAGTCTAAAGTAACATAGGGCTCTGTACTGTGAAAGGGAGAAAAAAAAGAACAACCAAGAATCGAATCGTGACTCTATGATTCGGGGTGCCCCCCCAGCAGAACTAGCAGACAGACCCAGACTTCCCTCTCCCCAGTATCTCGGGACAAACCCTCAGAAGGAATCCCAAGGCGTTCCCAGGCGAGCAGAGAGACATAGTCCCTCCAGCGAGTCCTGGGTCTTCCCCTGTGCCTGGAACGCCTCACCAGGGAGGCATCCTGACCAGATGCCCGAGCCACCTCAACTGGCTCCTCTCGATGTGGAGGAGCAGCAGCTCTACTCTGAGCCGAGCATCTCGCCCTATCTCTAAGGGAGAGCCCAGGGCACCTGAATGAGGAAACTCATTTCAGCCGCTTGTATCCATGATCTCGTTCTTTCTGCCAGTACCCAGAGGTTGTGACCAAAGCTAAGGGTGGGAATGTAGATTGACCGGTACATCAGGATCTTCACCTTCTGGCATAGAAATCAAAATTTTATAATGCAATTTCCAAAGAGGCAACGCTCTCTAGAGTTGTCCTTGTATAATTATGATTCCTGCCACACTCAGCGAATGATGTATTAAAAATGTACATCTCATGAAACCATGCATGAAGTATGCAGACACAATAATGTTTCTAAACATTGCAAATATTGAAGAGAATAAAAAATTATTTTACATTAGAATATGCATTCAGATTAGACCTTTTGGTCAGATTAAACATATTTTTTATCAAGCCTACATTTAATGTTAATATTACTGTAGTCTTCTGACACATATGCAAAGCACCACCAGGGAGAACAGTAATATAATTTAGTTTTAACCAGGAACAGTGCCGAGTTGGGAGGCACTGTTAGGAGTGAAGTCCAAAGTTGAGTTTGATTCTTATAGGCTAACCAGACAAGATTTTGGATTGGCAAGCACTGCAAAGAGACTCTGAATACAGCAGTCATTGTTTAAGTTCAGAACAAATAAGAGTTTAAGATTGTGAAAACAGGAGCTTCATAAAATTGTGGGATTTTCATGATGACAGATTTATTATAATCGTGATCATACGCAAATAAGGGTGGTGCACAAAAAAGAATAGCACACCTGTTATGTGTGCAGCTAAAGAAAGCCGGAAGACAGCTGGAGGACAAGAGAGGACAACAATAGAATCAAACCTACGGTAAACCATGCAGAAATTAATAATAGCAATTCACCTAAAAAAAACAACACAGACGGTAATTAATATTTCAGAGTTATTGAAGTTTTTCCTAATCAGTTGTGTGCGAGACAAGAGCGTTTAAAATATCATATTTAATACAGTTTCTGCTCTTATTTCTTGCAGTTGCAAAACCAACAACCTTACGGTTTGGTGAGATCATTTTTTACATATCTGGCTTGTGATCCTCCTGACATATAAATATTATTTCATCAAAGCTTAGGTAGAAATCTTCATTTGTCTTTATATCAGTTTATGATAAGTTTTCAAGCAATGCTTTTATTCTGAATTGTAAAATGTTATGGTAATGTGCAGTCTATTTGTTATTTAACATTTTTGGCCAGTTTGAATTAATTTCTTGCTACTTTTGATCTAGTGAAGTTATTATGACTGAAATGAGTTAATTAGTCAGTTATACAGGTATAATGTGCCATCTTAAACAATATTTAAAGCTTTTATGTTTGCTCTCAGTTAATCTTTTTTTATTATTATTACTAAATCTTACAAGAATATGTCAATTGCAGTCAGTTGCTAAAGTTGCAGGGACTTTCTGTAGATATTCCCTCCAAGAGAGAGAGATCCTGTTTGGTAGAGATCAACAGACAGACACACCCACTCTCCAGAATCAAGATATGGCCAGACAGTGAAGAAGAAAGCAAACACTTACTGACTTTAAACGATGATCACATTATGTTTTGTGTAACTTTTTATGTACTGCCGGATATTCCATACTTATTGTCAGTTACTATATTTAACATAAAATTGTCTAAATTGATATATTTTTTGTCTTTTGGATATATAATTAGATAAATAATTATCTTAATTCATACTAAAATAATATTATTAGGGTATGAGGATTAAAGAAGTGTTATGATCCGTCTGCCTGCGTCTCCCTCAGTCTTGTCTTTGTCAGTCTTTTCCCCTTTCCTTCCCAGGCAGTTCCTGTGCCCTCGTTTGTCTCATTGTCTCCAGCTGTGTCTTCCTATTGTTGCCCTGCCCTTTAAATACCCCGGCGTCTCAGTAACTTGCAGCCAGTTCGTCTCGTCGCCCCCCCCTTGTCAGTCTTCTGTCGTCCTACCGCTGCAACCTTTTGTAAGTTCACTACCTGCACCTAATTAAATATGATTTCACCTAAAACCTGCCTGAGTCTGAACTGCAAATCTTGACAAGAAGTTGTTAATACCTTAGATTGCCATCTTTTTGTCTCATCTTAACAAAATCAGCACAAAAGCTCTTAACAAAAACATCACTTTTAAATTTCCTTTTGTTTTTTATACACATTTTGATGTACATCTGTTAAGAGCCAGGGTTTTTATGTTTTTATGTTTTTGTCCCTCTGGCTGCTTTGTGCTCTTTCTGGAGACTTCCACTAATTCAATTCAGTTTTGTTTATGTATATAGCGCCGATTCATACAAGAAAAGTAATTTCTGTACAATCGACTGACCAGAGGTCCTGGCTGAGCTGTGGACCTGTCAATCAAGCAGAGGGTGGAGCCTGCCTGCAGCACCTACACAGGTGTGACTCATTGAGTGATCTTTGGTGCAAACCATATGGTGTTCCTTATTAAAATCTCCTTGTAGTTCATCTCCTGATTACCAAGAAACTCTGGTCATTCCTGCACATCTGGCAGCCTTGCGAGGTCTTAAAGGGATGTTGTTTTTTTTCCAACCTGGACCTTATTGTTTAGCAAATATTATGTTCATTTTCTCACCCAGACAAGTTTGGAGCTACTTGGAGTCATTGAAAAGAAGTGTATAACCACTCAGAATCAGTGTATGTCCATATCATGGGAATCAATCAGAGCAGGAGTTTGCGATCCATATTAAGGCATTATCAGCCCCAAAACACCTTCATTTCACCATGTTTTGTTATGAATAGTTAGCAATATTTCCCTATGAGTTTGGAACATCTTGGAGGTGCTAAGGTATTCCAATCCAATCGGTAAAAACAGCATTGGAGCCGATCGAAGTGCTTCACAATAAAACATACAAAAAATTCAATAACATAGCATGTAGAAGCAAAAGATAGAGGCAGATAGAGGCAGAGACACCAGCCAAGAAGGAGAAGTCGAGCCTTGAAATAACAAAGGCATGTAGAACAGAGCGTAAGTGGTTCCTCTTAAGGACTTCAAATGGGCTTCAACCTGGCCAGATGGAAAAAGTAAGATCTCACAACCTGATTGACATGACTGTCAAATTTTATGGCCAGATCTAGAATTACCCCCAAGTTCCTTACGGAGTCTTTGGGAGTACCCTAGACAATACCCAGGAGAGTGAAGGGATCTGGAAACTGACAGAAAACAATGGTCTCAGTTTAGGATTCATTAAGAAGGAAACTGTTAGCTGAAGAAGCTCCGGGCTCAACACAGACATAAAAAAACTGCCAGTGGTCAGCGTAAAGATGGTAATTAACGTTGTGGCTCCGGATAAAGTCACCCAGCGGACGGATCTATAAGCCAAACAGAAATGGACCTAAGATTGAGCCCTGGGGGACGCCACGTGTCAAACTAGCCGAAGGCAAGGAGACATCACCCAAGGACACGCTGAAAGAATGAATGATAAAGTAAGAGGTGAACCATTTCCATGTTCCAAATGAGACAGAAGGATGCGGTGATCCACTGTGTCAAATGCTGCAGCGGGATCTAACAGCAGCAGGAAGACCCAGCAGACTTCATCAAGGGCAATAAAGACGTCATTAAGGACACGTAAGCGGGCCGACTCCGTACCAGGCGGAAGCCAGGCTGGTATGGGTCAAGCAGGAAAAACTCTGGTCTGGAATATAACTGAAAGTAAACAACACGTTGTAATAATTTAGATAGAAAAGACGGTTTTGAAATAGGGGAGCAGTTATTAGGATCAGAGTGATCCTAGCCTGGTTTCTTCAAGATGGGGTGAACAATGGCATGTTTGAATTTGCAAAATGACTTTTTGACGCATAACATCTTGATAACATGTTATTCCCTCATTAAAAACATGACTGTGTTGCTCTGACTCATCGCCTTATGTCCGATACTCAGCAGAGGTTACAGCTCTGGTTTAGTAGCAGCTGCTAAGATTAGCCTAGGCTAAGTGCTTGGACTTTATCTTTGGAAACAACCATAGGCCAAAAAGGATGTCTTTACGCAAATCACTTCACAAAGGACAACAAAGGCCTTTTTGATAGTGGTCTAATAAGCAAATTGGCCCTGATAGCAAGACTACTCCGTCTGAACCTGTGTCAGAGCCTACAGGGCTCTGACACCTGGGCTGATTGGCTTCACCTTTGTTCTCCCTCATTTAAGCTCCGGTGCCAAGGAGGTTAAATATTACAAAGCCGGCACGTCTCGTAAAAGCTTCAGAATTATCTGTGGTTCTTCAAAAACCTCACTTTCAGGGTCAGATATCGGCTCATTTGCGTCTTTTCTTACGATCTCCTGTGTTGCCATTATTCCTCAATGTCATTTTTTTCTCCCTAAATACTAAAATGCAACACACTGAAAACTTCTGTAAACAATATCCGATTCTGGCTACGCATGCTGTGATAATGGCCGTTATATGACATACTGAATGGGGATTTTAACAAAGGGTAGGACGGTCTTAGAGAGGCACAGGCGACTATCAAGGTGTCAAATACAGAAATGATGAGAAGGCAAATTTATTTGAGGAGGATTTTGATATATACAGGATTTTCCGACAGATTAAGGGTAACAATTTTATTTGAGTGTGCTATAGAATGGGACAGTGTGCCTGGAAGAAGCATAATACTGATTTATATTTACCTGGAATATTTCAAAAACGTCACAGCCGTCATTACAGCTGTAGTCTGCGTAGATTGCAGAAAGGGAGCCTGTTGAACCTGAAGTTTGTCCATTTGGTCACTTGGTTAGTGCAATTTGGAAACATGCAAACTGAAACCATGTTGATGTCTGCCGTAGCAAGTTCTGTCTAACCGACCGCCACATAGAGCAGAGTGAAAGTCCTGCTCAGACTACAACCGGGACAGAACACGGAAGTGACATCATTGTAATAACGCGATACTGTAGTTGTATTTTTGCCTCTAAATCACCTCCGAGAAGTCCTCAAGTCGGAGGGGAGTAATGCTAACGTTTAAAGAAACTGAAACGTATTTCCCCATAACTTCTGAGATGATGGTTATGCCCATGTATCCTGTGCAGGGTTCCGGCCTGGGAGGGGCTGGTACCTATATAGCAATCATCAACCAATAGGCATGGTACCTCCTGTTCCACCTGAATGATCCCCAGTCCACCGCACAGAAACATAAATTATTCCTTTAATTTTTTTAAAAACTGCATTAATAAACAGAAAATCACTCACCTCCGTGCTTCTTTGATTTTGTTTTTTAAACACAGGGACAGATCAAGTCATCACTGATTATGAAAGACCAAACTTTCAGGAAACATTTTGCTCCGAAGTACAGTTGGATCTTCTTGTTCTTGGCTTTGTGTGTTATATGGGTGATATTTTACAGTGCCAACTTCACTGATCATATCACCTGTAAATTAGCAGAGGTGAGTATTTGTCATATTTAAAACAATAACTCTAACCGCATAAACATCATAGGCTGGTAAAGAGTTATTCTCACATTCCTTTGTAGGTAGTTCAGTATAGCTCTATCCATATGACCATCGTCCATTCATTTAATATAACTGTTGTAATAACCCTGATGAATATTATAAATCAAGAAAAGACATCAAAGGTTAATTTAGTTAAGTGCTCTCCTTAATTGATCAGAAGACAGTAAACACACACACACACATTAAAAATACAAAATCATTCAGTTAAAGTGATGTTTTCAGACTTAGATTAGTGCTAGCTATTAGCGGAAGTAGCTGTGTACATCTTCACAATAAGAGCGTTCATTTCCTGTTGTGATGAGCCAGAGTTTCATCAACTGAGTGTTTACTTATGGGAAAATGGTAAATTGTGACATTAGATTACTAACTCTATATTACATTTGATTTATGTGATGTTTAACACAGCCTGCTGATATCCAAAAGTTAAGTTTATTCATATATTTCTGTTAATTCAACTTCTATTTGTTATTATTTTTCATATGAGACCACACATACAGTGTGATTGTGGAGTTCAGAACAAAAATGTAATTGATTTCTCCTACATTTAATTTAAGAAAGAGCAACTGCATCTAGAGTCGTCCTTTATTTACACAGAAAATTGTAGGTTTTATGGGTCATATTTAGGAATGATGATTAATTCACAGCTGAACCTGTGATTAATGTTCACATGCCCGGAACACCTGGTGAGGTGTTCCGGGCATGTCCCACCGGGAGGAGACCCAGGGGAAGACCCAGGACCCGTTGGAGAGATTATGTCTCCCAGCTGGCCTGGGAACGCCTCGGGATTCCTCCCGAGGAGCTGGCCCAAGTGGCCGGGGAGAGGCAAGTCTGGGTCTCCTTGCTTAGGCTACTGCCCCCGCGACCCGACCCCGGATAAGCGGAGGAAGATGGATGGATGGATGGACCTCTGATTAATATGGTCAAAATGTTTAACACTTTAACAGCCCTACTAAAAATAAAAAAATTAGAGGGTTTTTGGACGAAGTTTGTATGTTTTCCATTCTTTAAGCACCGTTTTGAGCGCCATTTAAGCACTGACACATTTCAAAAGTACCAGATTGGCACATGTATCGGATAAAACCTAAATGATACCCATCCCTACTGATGAGGGAGAACACATCTCCCCAATTTTAGAATCGTTTCACTTGCTTAGTTGATTTTAGAATACATTTTTAAAATGAATTTATTTGCCTCACTTGATCTGTCTGCCGCAGCCGTACACTCCTGCTCTCTGAGATCAGCGGATCAGTTGCCGTTAATTGTTCCAAAGATGGACAGGAAGCTGAGGGGGGGTTGTGGATTTTCAGTTACTGAAGCATTGGGTTTTACTTATCTATTCATTCATAATTGTTTTTTGATTCTTGTGTTATTTATGGCTGTTGTTGTACAGCAAGTGCTCTTTAAATAAAGGGTAAGACTATGTCTCAATGGAGTATTGAGTGGGTAACAGTACAGAAGCTGCAGAGAGGTGGGTTAAACTACAACTCTGCTTCTAGATTTGTCAGTGTTTAATAAATTCAGGCAGATTCCTAGAAAGAAGAGCTGCTCCATCCTAAAGTGAGATGGATGCCGTCTCTCCGGATCAGACCAGGTTTCAAACTGAAGGATGCAATTAAAGTAACCTGGGCTTCCTTAATAGGTCAACAATGCTGCTGAATGACGTCCTCTATGATGCTGATGCTGTTATTTATGCAAAACAGCTCCAAAAATATGTGCATATTACCTACTTTTTAGTAAGGCTATATTTCCGCATTAAATGTCCCTTTTTAGCAGTGGTATGTAATCCCAATACATAATCATCAAACTATCAGGAATCAATGACTGACATGTATCTGGTAGGAGATGGTGGTAATAGTGCAAAGTATATGGGACATAAAAAACTGAACAGAATTTAACTTTATAACTGAAGATTAGCAGCCTGACGTAGCCATACTCAATTCTAATCAGAATGTGAGACTAATTCTGCTCCATTGGGCTGTGATTATGGGGCGTGTTTTAACCGAACCAGGAAAAAAACGCCTCTGCACTCAACTGGACAGACCTGTAACCAATCGGAGCAACGGCCGTTATCTGTTCCTCTCTTAAAATTAATGCGCTGTCGATATCTTCTAGAACAGACTCAATGGCAGAATCTAAACATCTCAGTTCTCCAATGGCAGCCATGGTTGTTGTAAACAAATTCAATCCAGGCGCTCTTTGGTGACGTGGTTGATTATGTTACTGTTGTTCTCCTGTCAATCATCGTAAGCCCAATTTGATTGGTCCGAACAGATCTTGTTCGGGCATAAGGGCTGGACTAAGTTCGGCTGGCACCCAGGCTATGAGTTTAGCACAATTCCTATGAATAATTTATGCTTTAGCTTGCATCGGAACTATGACTAACCAACATTCTGAAAGTAATAAGAAAGTGTAATTATCTAAAACTTGATTTTTTTTTTTTATTCTTTAAATTTTCTCTAGTTTAGGAAGAAAGCGCCCACCGAAAAGGCTCCGGGACCCACCAACACCACCAGTCCAAAACGTTCCACTGAGCCTCCTCAGCCAACCAGCGTCTGTTCTTTCCATTCTGTAAAACCCGAGGACGCTCCTGAAAAAGAATTTTTAAAGGAGTTCATTGCCTGGCCTGAAACACCATCTCTACCAACTAACTTTACTCTGAATGACACAAGTGATCCTGCTCACAGCACCTTCACCATTCTTCCAAGAACAGGCGGTGAAAGCTGGCATGTAGGGGATCAGCTGGTGGTTTTGATCAAAATTAGTGACTTTCATGGTCACCCCAAGACATCAGGGGGAGATTTTCTACTTGCTCGGCTGCACAACCCTACTCTTTTTGCAGGTGTTGCGGGACAAGTTTTGGATCATCAAAATGGCTCTTACACTGCTGTGTTCCCTTTACTCTGGGAAGGAAGTGCACAGGTTGAGGTAATTGTTACTTTTCTTGTTAGGTCTGCTGTAATGTCTTAAATAAGTGGCTCATCCTTAACCATCTGACAAAAAAGCTGACATTTTGTGTTATTTATACACGTCACAGAGAACAAAGAACAAACTCCTCTTTCAGCTCATCACCTAAATACTTAGAAATGACTGAGCATTGTCTTAAGCAAGGGGGATCAAACACTTTAAGAAGGATTTTGTTCTATCATAGCATGTGGGCGTGTTTTAGCTTTTCACCACATAATTACAAGGTGTATTATCCTCCATTTTAAACATCACAGCTCTAAAATACTTCAGGGCTGTCATCATAAACCACCACTGAACCCCATCTCCTCAAAACAGACGGTGCAACGTTTGAGTAAGAGGTCAGTATCTTGAACCTTTGACCTAATCAACATCTGGCTGTGGTCAGTGACTGAAGAGAGGCTAATTAAATTTTTTGTGCAGAGCTGAGATGCTTAGCAGTAGGGTGTGGTTTTAGCAGCATGGAAATACGTTTGGCTCTAATTTCCACACACGACATCTGATCTGCTCCAAATTCAACAACGCACATGTTAATCTGGTGCTAAACACATATGTACGGAAATATTTGGTGGCATTGGCCTAATAGCTCCACAGCGCCCCCTATAATTATTAAAATGGTCCATGTAAAGAAATGCTTTTAACTAGGATTGTGAAATTCTGAACATATGTAAATTATATAGACTCCTCAAAAAATGTTAACGCTACGGTCCTATTCCCTCATGAGGGCAGCCATTTTGGTTGAGAGCTGCTATTCTAACCTTTTCTATACTTTCTCATGCAGATTTTATCATGAGGCTCGGTGTAAGTGTTGAGATGGCGTTCAGGCGGTGATGAGTGTCGCGGTCGCACCACAGGCCGGAGTGTCGCCAACCTGCAAAGCTGCTTACAGCTTTAATTTTATTTGTGGTTCAATTTATGTATAGTCCCTTTAAGTTAAATTAAAATTACAGACAACTTAATGTACGTTTCAGATGTAGATTGTATTTTATTCATTGTATTCCTACAACGAAAATCTCAGTGGCAACAGAAAATACAAGACCAAACCAAATGAGACGTTCCAACAGTTCAGGCAACAACAATACGGTTAAACAATAGAAAATAAATACGTTTTTTTTTTTTTTTAAATAGATCAACAGATTAAGTAAAAAAATATAAAGTTGTGGTATTTCGATATACCACAGTTTTATAGCACATTTCTCGTATTGAACTGTGATCTGAGAGTGTGATGGAGGAATGAGTTTAGGGTTTGACGGGTGGAGGGGTGGTGGGGTGGAACGAAGCTACAGCTATAGGGGAAGAAGCTGTATCTCAGCCTATTCGTCCTCATTTCTATGCTCTTATATCTCCTCCCTGACGGCAACAGCAACAATCAGTGAGCGTCCAAAGTGGTTGCTGTCCATGCAGATGGCTCTCGCTCTTCGCTGCATATGCTCCTTGTATACAGAGTCTAAGTCTGGGAGCTCAGCTCCCACAATCCTCTGCGCCACCTTCACCACCTGGGACAGATTCTTCCTCTCCTTCGCTGTGCCACTGCTGTACAACGCCATATAGCCCTGGCAGACGATGCTCTCCACAGTGCTCCTGTAGAATAGTTTCAGTAGTTGAGGAGCCATACCCTTCCTTAGTCTCCTCTAGAAAGACATAATTTGCTGGGCCTTTTTCACTAGTTTTGCGGTGTTCAGTAGGGTTGGGTATTGTTTAGGTTTTATCCGATACCGGTGCCAAACCGGTACTTTTGAAACGGCGCCGGTGCTTAAACGGTGCTTCAAACGGTGCCTAAAGAATGTTAAACATACAAACATGGTCCAAATACCCTGTTATTTTTAATTTTAATTTTTAGTAGGTCTGTCCAACAATAAAAATCTTTAATCTAATTAATCACAGTAGCTGTGAATCAATCACCATTGCCAAATATGACCCCCCAAAAAAATACTAACCAGAACTTTCTGTGTAAATAAAGGGACAAATCTAGATGCAGTTGCTCTTCAAAAAAAAAAAATATATAGGAGAAATCGGTTAACTTTTTTTTTTTATTCCACAGTCACATTCACAATTTATTTGTGGTCCCATATGAATAAAAACAAATAGAGGCAGAACTAAGCCAAGTATATAAATAAACATAACATCTGGATATCAGCAGTCTATGTTAAATATCACATAAATAAAATGTAATATAGACTTAGTAACCAAATGTCACATTTGATAAGCAGATTCTTCAGGTCAACACAACAAGAAATAAACGCTCTTATTGTGAAGATGGACGCAGCTACTTCCGCTAATGTTTTAGCAATAATTTAAGTCCGAAAACATCACCTTAACTGAATAATTTCGTATTATAAACGCAGCGGTATCTCACTATGAAATGTACTGAAGCTATACAGTGAGCCAACATGCATAAATATACAAAAATACGAAGCATTTAAACTTTAACTGCACCGCACATCTCAAACTCTGACTGCACTGCACACACAGCAAACACTGAAACGCACACACCAGTGTTTGACATCTCGGGGGGGCGGGGGGTGTGGCGAAATAAGGCACCCAAATGTGCGCTGCTTTTTGGTCTGGTTACTACCGTTGATGTCGGAACCGGTGCCGTTATCGGTACCCATCCCTAGTGTTCAGTGCCCATGTCAGATCCTTGGAGATGTAAGTGCCAAAGAATCCGACAGAGTCTACCTGTTCCACCTCCTCACCTCTGATGTGGAGTTGGGGATTTCTCACTCTCCTGGTCCTCCAGATGATGCCGTCTCCGCCGCACTTTCACACAGCCTTGACCCACCTGTAGCAGCCAAACACACATGTCAGGGGGCTCTTTGTAGATTTCAGCAGTCCATTCAACACTGTGATCCCCCATAAACCGGCCCACAAACTTTTCAACCTTGGACTCCGCACCACACTCTGCCCATAGATGATGGATTTTCTGAACAACAGGCCACAGAATGTCAGGATATGGAACCAGGCATCAGACACCATGATCCTGAGCACAGGTACACTGCAGCGATGGACGCTTAGTCCAGCTCTATTCACCCAGGACTGTGTCTCCATCCACTCTTACAACACCATAGTGAAGATGACACTACAGTGGTAGTCTTCATTGCTGACAATTAAGAGACCTGTTATAGGCAGGAGGTCCAACACCTCAAAGAGTGGTGCTCAGATAACGACCTGGTCCTAAACACCACCAAGACAAATGGGGTGGTTATAGACTTCAAGCAAACTGGTGTTCATCTAGGTCTGCTGTCCTTGATGTGTGCTAGGACTATTCTTTCAAAGCACTTCATTATGACAAGGGTGAGGGCAACTGGGTGGTAATCAGCGAGTGTTTTGTGACAGCAGTTTTTTGGCCCCGGCACAATGGTTGTGGATTTGAGGCAGGTGGGGACAGTGGCATGCTTTAGAGAGGTTAAAGATGGCAGTTGATAGCAGCAGCAGAGTTTATGAAGGCCATGCTATGCTGATCATGGATTCCCTCCGGTGAATTTCTGCTCTACCTCGTTCTTGTACTTAAGCTTGGCAGCCTTGATGACCCACCTGACCTCCCTGTTGACCTCCTTCTTTACCAGCTCAGACCCACCAAAAAGATGCTTTTCTTTTTTGGGGGGGATCTGCTTGAGATCTTTGGTGATAAAAGGTTCATTGTTGGGGTAGATGGTGAACACAGAACACAGAAGGAAATGTAAGATCAGATAGTATCTACCTGCCCGTTGATGTTATTGATGGAGGGAGAAAGAAGACAGTCTCCCTCTATAGTTTCAATGTATCCTTCTAGAGTCTGAATGCTTTCTCCTGTCCACTGTTTGATGTTATTAACAGTTGTTTTTGTTCTCCTAATGACTGGTTTATATGCAGGAGCAAACAGGATGGTATGGTGATGTGTAGGGATGGGTACCGATATCCGGTGCCATTAACATGAACGGTAGTAACCAGACCGAAAAGCAGCGCACATTTCGGCTCCTTATTTCGCCCCCCCCCCCCCCCCCCCCCTAAGATGTCAAACACTGTGGATTCTGGGCGTGCCATCAGTCAAGAGCAATAAGGTGTACATGGCTATCTCTGTGCAAAAAACTGCTAAAAATAAGGGCTGTGGAAATTAACGTACCAACGCGGGTGGATTAATTCCTAGAATTAATTTTTTTGTGTGTGTGTTTGTTTTACGTATTGAACGCATACAAAGAACAGCGCCCTGTTTATAATTCAGCCCGCACCACATCAGCTCTCCCTCCTAACCAGCCAAACTACGCATTGTTGTGGATTGTTGTGCAGCAGCATGTGTTTGTGGTCCTAAATGACATGGGAGTATATTATTATTGGCGTATTGGCTTTTTGGTGATCTAAGTTTATAAATTGTCTGTGGGAATTATCCGTCCGCTCCGGTGTGTGCGTTTCAGTGTTTGCTGTGTGTGCAGTGCAGTCAGAGTTTGAGATGTGCGGTGCAGTTAAAGTTTAAATGATTCGTATTTTTTTATATTTATGCATGTTGGCTCACTGTATAGCTTCAGTACATTTCATAGTGAGATACCGCTGCGTTTATTATACGAAATTATTCAGTTAAGGTGATGTTTTTGGACTTAAATTAATGCAAAAATATTTGCGGAAGTAGCTGCGTCCATCTTCACAATAAGAGCGTTTATTTCCTGTTGTGTTGAACTTAAGAATCTGCTGTTTACTTTCGGGAAATGATCAATTGTGTTATTTGATTACTAAGTCTATATTATATATAGTTAGTTAGTTATTATTTTTTTGGGGTCAAATTTAGCAATGATGATTGATTCACAGCTACTGTGATTAATTAAAGATTTTTATTGTTTGACAGACCTACTAAAAAATAAAATAAATAAGAGGGTATTTGGATCATGTTGTATGTTTTACATTCTTTAGGCACCATTTCAAGCACCGTTTAAGCACCGGCACCGTTTCAAAAATTACCGGTTTGGCACCTGTATCGGATAAAACCTAGACGATACCCAACCCTAGTGATGTTTGGTGCATGTTATGTGTTGCTGGAAACTTTTAAGAGACTTGTGAGAGGAGTGATTGAAATCACTCAGGATAAATTGTGGGGAGTCCTGTGATGTCTTCTGCCGAGTGAGCTAATAATATCCTCAATTGGTGTAAGTGCATTGACTCTAGGGTGAATATAAACCAGAATGAATAAAAGTAGTGGGAATTCTGTGAGCAAGTAGAACGGTCTCAGGGAGAAAGCCAGGAGCTTGATGTCTGCAGTGCACAGTCTCTCCCTCTCCACAATCGTGGAGCACCCAGCTGTTGTTAACATAAAAACGAACACCATCACCAAGTTGTTTCCTGGTGCGTTCTGTGGTATTATTCTACATATGTTTTAAACTTCTATTATTCAGAAGGTAAAAGTTTGTTTGATATAGTTTGCATGGTTGTAAAAAATATATTGTCTGTCAGTATTTGTTATTGGGATAAGCTTTTAAGTCATAAAACTCTTGGGTAAGTTTTATTGCAGGCTGTAAAAACAGGATGTCTGTATAGATAAGGATGGAGGCCATAAATTAGGTCAGGAGGAAACCTTGGGACTAACGTGTGGTCTGATAAAGTTCTGGTGGGAGTATGTGTGACCTGTGAGGATCTCTGAGACAAAGAGTTTTGCTTAAGAAGGACCATAAACCATAAAACTCAGAATGAACTTTTGAATCTTTAATCCAGGAGAAAAGACATGTCTCATCTTATGACTGCATAATTCTCTGACAGCCAATCATGGTTAAGACACTGTATGGAAATGTTCTGATTGGAGGGAGAAGAAACGCCTAGAGTCCTGGCGAGGCCCGGTGTCTATAAAGTTGTGAAATGAAGATCATTCAATCGTCAGAAAATTTGTCTGGCCCAGAGAAACTAGGGCATCTTTCTCTGTAAACTGCAATTTGTTAATCTGTTCAAAATAAATGTTAGGAACTGGAAATTGGCTCCATTTTGTCTCTGCTTGAACATGCACTGAATTCATTTTGATAATATTTAATTCAACAGTTTGCTGTCCCGATCCAGTCAGAGTGGTGAGAAAAAGCGATCAATGTGTAGCGTAGCATCCGTTTCATTCTTATTTAACCAAGATTCAGTTAATGCCATAATAGAAGCAGTTCTATATTCAAACGTTGGCCTGAAGAAAAATAAAATACATAAAACTACTCAATTACAGTAACACAAGTAAATGTAATTCTTTACTTTCCACCTTTGATTATAACCCATCAGGTAGCTTAATGTTACAGTTATTATTTTCTACAAACCAATCAGAAATGCAGAGCTGATCAGCACAACTCAAAAACACAAAAGAGAGCAGATGACTAAAACTGCAAAAGATGTCGCAGCAAGGAGCAGATACATAAAATATAGGAAATACTACAGTCAGCAGAGTTTCTATTAAATACCTCAGCACCTTTTTGGACGACAAGCTGTCCTTTGAGCTTCAAGTCGACGCAGTTTGCAAAAAAGCTTAGTGTGTGCATTTTTACAGAAGCATTATACTTTTAATGTTTTAAAGAACTTTTATCAAAATTATTTATTCCTGGTTCATCAAATTCATTTTAACACTCTCGTTTATCTGTTGGTTCAATTCCCTTTCACTCAAAAATAAAAACAGACCCTGGGGATTGTAAAAATGTGTACAAAGATCACAGGTTTGAATAAAGTGCCAAATTAAATTCTTAAGTAAAATTAGGTAATTAGAGAATAGCATAAAATGACCAGAGATGCACTTAAAATAAATGTTCTATACTTTTTTTAAAGTTATCGATCTATATGACCATTCTGTTTATCGAAAGGCTATTTTTCTATATTTTCCTGCCTGGGTCACCAGTCTACCACAGAGCAACACAGAGAAACCCTGCAGAAACACTCAGGCACATAAACACGCATAGCATCGATACCTTTTGGCTCTAAGGAAACTAAACTGCCTCCCTGTACACTCATGGTAAAAAAATCTACTTACATTGAAGCAGCACGTAAAAACTTTAAGTGATTCACACATGCAGATAACTCTTATGGTCTCATACATTATTACAAATGGTTAATAACGTACAGCCAATCATAAAAGTATAATGCAAAGCACTGGATGTAGGGATGGGTACCGATGTCCGTCACTGTGGATTCTGGGCGAGCCGTCGGCCAGGAGTGATTCCCCATATCACCAAAAAAGGTAAACATGGCTATCTTTGTGCAACAAACTGCTAAAAGTTAGGGCTGTCGAAATTAACAAACCAAGGCGGATCGATTAATTCCTAGAATTACCCCCCCCCCCCCCATTATAAAAACACATTCCCATAACAGTGCCCTGTTTAAAATTCAGCCCACACCACATCAGCTCTCCATCCTAACCAGCCAAAGAGCAACAGCATCTAGATTTGTCCTTTTATTTATAGTTGTTTTGGTCATATTTAGGAATATTGATTAATTTACAGCTACCCTGTGATTAATTAGATCACAATTTTTATTGTTTGACAGCCCTACTAAAAAAAATCTAAATAAGAGGGTTTTTGGACGAACTATGTATGTTTTCCATTCTTGAAGCACAGGTTCAAGCACAGTTTAAGCACCGACACCGTTTCAAAAGTACCGGTTTGATACCCAACGATACTAATTGGATGTAGTATAAAACTCCAATAGAACCTAAAGCATCGGAGACTTGTTATCTGGAGTTACAAATCGTGCATCTCTGGAAACAACAACTCTAAGTTTGATATTTACCGAGAGAGTGACACAAACCCTGGGGCGACTGTGGCTCAGGAGTTGGGTGTTTGCCTTGTAATCGGAAAGTTGCCGGTTCAAACCCTGGCTCTGACGGTCTCAGTCGTTGTATCCTTGGGCAAGACATTTCACCCGTTGCCTACTGGTGGTGGTCAGAGGGCCCGGTGGCGCCATTGTCCGGCAGCCTCGCCTCTGTCAGCTGTGGCTACAACATAGCTTGCCATCATCAGTGTGTGAATGTGTGCGTGGATGACTGAATGAAGTGGAAAGCGCTTTGGGGTCTGTAAGGACTGAGTAAAGCGCTATACAAATGCAGGCCATTTACCTGACTGCCTTGTCTCAAATCTAAATTTATATGTAGATGGGCTTATAGTGAGAAGCTGTCCTTTATTTTTGCTTGAGCCTCTTAGGTCAAGGCTAAGACTTTTTTTTGTAAGACTTTTTGTTCTTTTTTTGTGGAGATTTTTCTGTTCTGTCATTTTGATTGACTGTGTCAAACCAATCTGGTCAAAATCTAGTTTTAGGTGTTGGTTTCTTAAACGCAATGTGTGTAATTTTCGGCCAGTAGGGGGCAGTGCATACCTAAATTATCACAATCATTTGGTATCTGTGTCTTCGAGTAAGAAACTCAACAACGGAGGTCCAACTAGTGCTGTTTCCAAACGCTCAATTCCCTGAGAATGATCTATTTGTAGCAACATGACGAGCACATCAGTCTCTCTTTCATCGCTTGGAACCAGCAAAGAGGTAAAAATGTATTTATGGAGAAACTTTTTTACATTTTGAGGGGAAATCAATGTTTTAATAGCGGGCGTGTTCAGTGCGCTTTGTCCATCCAGGCTCCTGTAGAAGTAAAGACGTCATCTAATATGGCTTTCCCCTGAAAAGAGGACCAGCGCCTAAGTATTTTAAAACTGATTTTTAAAGTCATATTTTATAATATCACCAATATTTTGCAATTAATGTACTTTATGTAATTATTATTACATAATATTTGAATGGCTATTTTCAAAGATGCACTGCAAAAACTACACACTGTCACTTTAAATCGTTGTAATTACATATTCAGCTGCATTTAATTTTCATTCATTTTATTTAATATTTAATCCCAAAAAACTGAAAGGAGAGTCCGTGTCATCACACACTCATGTATTAATTATGAAAATGTCACATGCTGTGGCCTGAATGCTCTGCATGGAGCTGAACTGTGCACCCGCTTGTGCGTAATGGACGCTTTTAAAAAAGTCTCTGTATGAGGGCTTTTCTGATCGCTTCATTCAGCGGGAGGAAATCAGTGGTTGCAGCAAACTGTCAACACTGTGTCAGGTGCAGTCACAGACAACATCCAACGCGCCTATAAGTCTCAAGCATGCTGTCATCGCCCACATAAAAAGATCCATTGACTACAGTGTCTTGATCTGAGATGATGCTAAGATGTTCTCAAGTACATCTTTCTTTTAAAATGTATTTAGTTACCAGAACTCTGTGGATAAAGCTGAAAATGTCTGTGCGTCTGCAGTGCGTCTGCACCAAGTGGTCAGGGGTGGTCATTGTAATTTAGGAAAGAAAAAAAATGGTCACAATCTTAAAAATATTTGGTTTTACTGTTGGATATGTTTTGTTATTTCCATATAAACATTCAATAAGACACAACAAATTTCAATAAAAACATCTTTGAAAGAGTTACATGAAGTAACCTAACTGGCCTGCTCAGAGTCCTGACCTCAGTCTGGTGGAAACCCCATGGTACGAGTCAGAAAAGAGTCTGAGTCAGGATATTGTAGTTTCACACAGTTTCTGACCTGAGAACTGTGCCACTGGAAGAATGGTCAAAGGTTCTCATAAACAATGATATATTCCTGTGTGTGAAGGCAGGAGAGTGCATCCTTTTAGAAATACAGACATATCATGTCTGTATTTATTCATACATGTCAAATTTAAGGTGACTATGATCAACCCTGTTACTAAAGAGGAGATATAAGATTGAACTTTGTAGTTATTGCAAATGCTTAATCTTGTTTCATAAGGCTTTTTGTATGAATTCCTGTTCTTTTCAAATAGGTGACCTTGGTCCACCCCAGCGAGGCAATCACTGTGCTAGAAAGAATCACCCAGCAGCAGCCTAGCAGGATTTATTTAAAAAGCGTCATCCGCTCAGGTTCAGTCACTGAAGCGGTTGTTTGTAACGTGTGCCTTGAAGCACCCCCGGAGAAGCTGTGCAACTTCACGGACATCCGCACAGGCGAGCCTTGGTTCTGCTTCAAGCCGAAGAAGCTCAAATGTGAACACAGGATCGTCCACTCGTTTGGAGGATTCAGTGAAAACCTAAACCCAAAGGAGAAGGAGCTCTTTCAAAAGTAAGTTTAATATTTGCTTTAAACTACGATTTTTTAACATCTGACATGACATGTAGACGATGTTTATAATGATGTGCTATCATAATAGTTTTTGTTAATTTTACTCATGATTAGGGCATTTATTAACTATAGCTAACCATTTAAAAAGACAATAATATAGGTAATATGATCTTTCAAAATCTGCTCCTATTTACTAAGTAATAAGCAGACAGCAAAAAGCATGATTATTAAATATGGATACTTTGTATTTAACAATAAAATAACCCTAACTAAGAAATAAAGAGCCTTAATATGCATCAACCACCTGTACTGGCCGTTCAGGTACAGATGCCTTAAGTGGCCTGTTAATTTCATCTGATCCAGAAGCCTGAATTACTGTTAGTTTGACAGCATTCTCAGAGAGAAAGACCACATCGCTGGACTGCCATACCACACTGAGGTACGCTGCTTAAGCCGAGGTGCTGCGCTATAACGTTTCTTTTCCTTATTTATGGAATAAAAGGGCAAACAAGTTATAGTATTTCATTCCACAGAGCGGATGCAGGATCTCTGATTTATGGTGGATGTTACAGAGCGCCTCGGTACCTTTAGCAAACGGCTGCAAGGGCGCAACAAAGCTGCCACACAGTATTACGATGGCATATGTTCTTTCATGTTGAAGCTGTCATTGTGGCAGAAGCAACTCGCTGGTGGTGATGCAGCTCCCTGTGTGAAGTGTAGGGGATTTATCAATTAAAAATTAATAAAGTTAAGTTATGGTCCATCTGGTTAGTCTAAGGATATTAATAATATTATATAATAATAATTCATACATTAATTTAATTATCTCTTCAAATTATTAACGAGGCACCATCCAGTTTTCCATAAAAACCTGGCAATATATATATATATATATATATATATATATATATATATATATATATATATAATTAATAGGAAGTTATCAGTGATTTCTAGTGATTTTACCAAAAGACCGTATCCGCAGGAAATGAATTGTTCGCAATAATTCCCATACACACTCAGAATAAAAGAAACCAGATATTTTATCCAATTTAACTAATTTATTCTAACCACACCAAGACAAAGAAAAATACTAACACACAGAATGCTAATACTAAAGGCTAACGCTACGTAGCAAGGTAGCGACCGGTGGTGACGTCACTTCGGCAGGTCACGGGGCGCTTCCTGCTGACGTCCATACGCAGCTACTCACGTGGAAGCGGTGCAGTACGCAGCTACTCACGTGGAAACGGTGCAGTACGCAGCTACTCACGTGGGAGCGGTGCAGTACGCAGCTACTCACGTGGGAGCGGTGCAGTACGCAGCTACTCACGTGGAAACGGTGCAGTACGCAGCTACTCACGTGGAAGCGGTGCAGTACGCAGCTACTCACGTGGGAGCGGTGCAGTACGCAGCTACTCACGTGGAAACGGTGCAGTACGCAGCTACTCACGTGGGAGCGGTGCAGTACGCAGCTACTCACGTGGGAGCGGTGCAGTACGCAGCTACTCACGTGGGAGCGGTGCAGTAGGCAGCTACTCACGTGGGAGCGGTGCAGTACGCAGCTACTCACGTGGGAGCGTGCAGTACCCAGCTACTCACGTGGGAGCTGCAGTACCAGCTCTCACGTGGGACGGTGCAGTACCAGCACTCACTGGAAAGGTGCAGTACGCACTACTCACGTGGGAGCGGTGCAGTACGCAGCTACTCACGTGGGAGCGGTGCAGTACGCAGCTACTCACGTGGGAGCGGTGCAGTACGCAGCTACTCACGTGGGAGCGGTGCAGTACGCAGCTACTCACGTGGGAGCGGTGCAGTACGCAGCTACTCACGTGGAAGCGGTGCAGTACGCAGCTACTCACGTGGGAGCGGTGCAGTACGCAGCTACTCACGTGGGAGCGGTGCAGTACGCAGCTACTCACGTGGGAGCGGTGCAGTACGCAGCTACTCACGTGGGAGCGGTGCAGTACGCAGCTACTCACGTGGGAGCGGTGCAGTACGCAGCTACTCACGTGGGAGCGGTGCAGTACGCAGCTACTCACGTGGGAGCGGTGCAGTACGCAGCTACTCACGTGGAAGCGGTGCAGTACGCAGCTACTCACGTGGGAGCGGTGCAGTACGCAGCTACTCACGTGGGAGCGGTGCAGTACGCAGCTACTCACGTGGGAGCGGTGCAGTAGGCAGCTACTCACGTGGGAGCGGTGCAGTACGCAGCTACTCACGTGGGAGCGGTGCAGTACGCAGCTACTCACGTGGGAGCGGTGCAGTACGCAGCTACTCACGTGGAAGCGGTGCACAGACGTGAACGCACAGCTTGTGGAATGTTTTTTTTTTTGACTCTTTATGACTAGGTGAGGTACCGCATGGTTTTTCTTTAACAAAGAAAGACCTGGTGGCTCTTATCAGTGAGGTAGCTTTCTGCTAACAAAGACTCTGGTTTAGAAAACATGGGAGAATCAGAATTCGAGTGTCCGTTCGGCTCGCTCGTCTCTGGGAAGCACCCTGTGTGTGTGTTGACACAAACGCCTAAACGTACTATCAATTTTGAAACAAGGCACCCGTGCTGTTCCCTCCTTCTTTGTGCGGATGGTCCACTCACACTGCATGGAACTGCAGCAGGTTTGATGGATTGGCGCTCCTGCCAACCAGCGTGACAGGTTTGGAGGGGAGCGAGAGAGAGACAGGGACGGCTCTCCCATTGCTCTCTGGAATGCTGCCGTCATATTTCTAGGGCCGTTTGATATCGTATACATGGCTCAGACCCCAACAGAAGAATGTGCAACAGATGTAAGAAATTAAGTGGTTCAAAGACAAAATAACAGAACTGGTATGGGAGTTTGAGCTACGCTTTCAGATTTTTGTTGAACTGGAGAAAGACTTCAACGTTTTTTGCTCGCTATCCACCATGAATCCCTCTGTTCTCCCCGTCAGCATCCAGCTCGAAATAATAGTCTTGCAGTGTGACTCAGATTTGTTGGGCAAATTTGCCGCAGCTGGCTTGGACACATTTTATCAGAATCTCTAACCAGGTCACCCAAACTTGCTGCTGTGCTTGTTTGCAACCACATATCTTTGTGAGCAAGTTTTTTTTCTGCAATGAGCATAAATAAAACAAAGCTGCGCCAAAGATTCACACACAAGCACTTGAATCACACCCTGAGGTTGGCTACCACTCAGGATGTGACACCTGATATTGATGCGCTGGGGAAAGGTGAAACATGTCAGGTATCAGGAACCAAATAAGCTATTCAACCACACTTAAAGTGCTGCATGAGACCCTCTGGTCAAGTTCTGTGATCCGTGAAACGCTTCTCAGGCTCCAGCTTTGTTTCATTTTGATCGTCATTTAAATGGTCTGGCCCATGAGCTAAAATTAGTTTGACGCCCCTGCTCTAGACCAACTGAAATAATGCCAAAGTTAAAGGGCAAAGTCGCCAACTAGCATCGCTTCATTCAGTAATTTGATCTTATGAGTGACATGTAAACTGGAGTTATTTTTCCCATTCTAATTGAATTGAATGATACTTTATTGTGCCACGATTAAATTAATGTATTAGTCTGATTATTACAAAAATTTGAGTTTAGATGTGAATGTCAACATATTTCATCTGGTTTAATAATATTTTCCATGACATTGTTTAACACATTTTCTCTGCTGTGCTATAGGAGGGTCAACATGAAAGTCTTCATTCGGGCATCAGGGCCTTCAAACATCACTATTTTACCCAGACTAAAAGGTAAAAGTATGAATTTCTTGAGAAAGAATAGGGCTGAAAATAAACATTTATTAAATTTTCATACATTTCTCAGGCTTCCTTTTAAAACCTCATATGAACTCGTATTTTATAATTTACTTAAACTCATTAGATGCTACCATAAAAAATGTACCTATATTACTGTATCTACTTGGATTTGAATTTACACGTCACTATATATAGATTTGGATTTTACATTTTTACTTTTTACAGCTTTTACATTAAGCTCTTAGCACTAAGTACATAAACTGAGATTAGTTTACATACAATCTGTCTAAAAACAGCTCACGCTGTATTTAGCTGGTGACATATGCATGTATTTCTTCTCTACCCATAAACATGGATTTCCAATGAGTTCTGTTGGTTTTCCAATCTGGAAACAGCAGTACGAACTTTGGTGGACTTTCTTATATACATTTTTACAATGTTCTTTAAAAATCAGCCTACAAGTCTACAAGTGTTCCCAAATTTTTGTTGAAATTCACCAGATCTATAGTTTTTCCTTTTACTCTTGTTGATGCTGTTTTGGAGGTTTTCCTGAACTCAGTTGCCATATCCTGACTGGCTTCTCATGAGCTGTACCTTTAACTGCTTAAACTACTGAAGAGCATCATTTTCAGCGCTCTACTTTCACAATAATTAAATCAATACATTTTGTTCATTATTTTCTTCTAGATCTGAACGAAACCGTTCCTATAATTGCATCAGGTAAATTTTCTCTCAGTCTAATAGTGTAAGAATTACATCTGACAAAAAAAAAAAATGCTTTTTTTTGTCTTGTTTTCCGTTTTTGGTTGTTCTTTTCAATCTCCCCTCTGACCTTCTAGGGGGAAATGTGAAAACTATCCCTGCAGGTTATTACTACCAGGGTGCATGGCGAGCACTAGATGGCACCAAGGTTTACAGTTTTCCTAACAACTCTGCAATTAGCCAGTGTCTGACAGGAAAGGTCCTCCATCTGTACGGAGACTCCACCATCAGGCAGTGGTTTGAATATTTAATATCAACAGCACCAGGTAGATACCCAGCAGGAACGTTCGACAATAGTTGAAATTGGTTTGTGGTACAGTCTAATCTGTTCTTTTTCATGGTTTCAGATCTAAAGAAGTTTGACCTGAAAAGTTCAAAGCAAACCGGACCTTTTATGGCCTTGAACGAAGCAAAGAACACCTTAGTGACGTTTCACTGCCATGCTCCTCCCATCCGTTTTGGTCACTTGCCGACCAGTCAGATACGATATATTGCCAGCGAACTTGACGATGTGGTTGGAGGTAACAACATGGCTGTTGTTATTGGAGTTTGGTCACATTTCAGCACTTTCCCTGTCGAGGTCTACATCCGACGCCTGCTGAGCATAAGGAGGGCTGTCGTGCGGCTGTTGAGCAGAGCTCCTGGTACGCTGGTTATCATCAGGACTGCTAATCCCAAAGCCTTGACACTCTACGAGACACTCACCAACAGTGACTGGTTTTCAATTCAACGTGATAAGATACTGAGGGTGATATTTAAAGGGATGAATGTCCGACTTGTGGATGCCTGGGAGATGACCTTGGCCCATCACCTTCCACACAACCTCCACCCACAGCGTCCTATAATAAGTAATATGATAAATGTTGTTTTGTCCCACATTTGTCCTCCTGCTGAGACTTTCAAATAAACAGCAAAGTACAATAGGACTGGGTAATTGAGTTGCAACAGTTGATCTATCACATTAAAGACATGTCTGCCGATAGCAACGCTAAACAAGATGAACTAAATTTAAAGTAAAAACAAATAGAGCAATATTAAAGCTTTTAAAAAAGCCTTACAGAAAGAAATGTAATTGAGAAGTAAACATATATTAAAAACAAAATGAAAATAAAAGCAGATCTTTCAAACTTTGTTGTTTCATCATCTGAGAGATTCCTGTCTACATTTTTTTTTTTATTCTTGTCGACATAAAAATTTACACCCAAAATTGGCGACCAAATGGTGGTGTTTTTCCAGGGTATGGCTAAAAGCTGTACACCAAAGAGGGGGGAACCCATCATAATTAAAGTAATCATAATAATGGCATACTTAAAAGTAAAAAGCTCCTGCTAGACATGTTTTTCATCCGTAATTTTGATTAACAGAGTCAAAATAAATTCAGGCAATCTATTTTTATCCCTCAATTTTTAAAAATGATAAATGAGAGGAACAGGTGAAAAAGAGCTGTTTGGTGTTCAGACTTTCTTCAGTTGACCTAGTGCCTCTGTGCTATGGCCTTTCTGAGTTATTTTATGGCAAGGAGCATACTGAGGGCCTAGGTGGGAATTGATCCAATGATTCCTGGGTGAAAGTCATACGCACTAAACCTTCAGCCAAAGGGATTTCTCTGTCACAATTTTAAAACACAAGCAAGCTAGAACACATATATCCTGTTGGTGTTGAGGAGTAACTCACCCCCTACCAGAGTCAAACTCCGCCCACATTTTCTGTTTGAAAAATGCCTCAAAATGAAGCGTTACCCGGTGGAACGAGGGGCTGGGCGTGGTGTGCGTTGTGACTGACATGTTTTACTGCCTGCAAGCAGGACACACACACACAGACAGACAGACAGACAGATGCAGCTACATTGGTTCAGAGGGGGTCGATTATGAGGTTGAATATTTCTCTCCACCTCCTTCACCAGAGGAAAGGGAGGAAGGTTCTTTTGTTTATAAAAAGAGCACTAAATATCACACACACACATATATATATATATATAAACACGCACACTGGCCATCTTATTAAGCACACATTTCCAACTACTCGTTAACAGTGTTGGGCAAGTTACAAAGAAATTGTAATATATTTCACATTACTAGTTACAATGTCAAAAATGTAATATGTTTGCATTACATATTACTGTCTTAAAAATATAACTGAGTTACACTACTTTAAGTTACTTTTGGCAAAACCTCTTAAATATCTAACACGACTTCTAACCACTGTAACTTCAATGTACATTTTACACAAGTGTCACACCACAAATACTGTGTTTTAAACACGATTTTATTAAAATTAAGTCTCTAGCTCCTTTGCATGCCTTCTATTTCATTGTAATGTTTGTAGACTCAAATAAAAAGAAGGTGCTGAAAGTGTTCATCACAAAGATGGTTGACAAAGATTAGATGTCTGAAGTCTTACAGCAGATGGTTAGGAAAACAGTGTGAAAAATGTTTAAATGTACAGTCGATCTTTTCCTCAGCCGTCCTGATTCTCTGATGTTTTAGTTATGAGCAACAGGAAGTGGATCTTCTTCTATGGTATCCAACTTGATTTGATCTGTTGCATTAGTTGGCCAGAATTTTTTTTTTTAAACGCAATTGTAACTTGAGTTACTGACATTGTAACTAGTAATATATTGCTGTATATTTTGTAAGTAGGAATCCGTTTACTTGCTTGTTTGTTTAAAAGAATGTGTTTTTGTCCTTCCGTGACCTTAAGGTTAAGAACATAAAACTTGTGGGTTGGTTAAAATTGGTTAGATAACTCAACGTACGGTACGTTATTCTGCTAGATCGAACGGCTCTGAAACAAAATAAACTTCACATGTTTACAATAAACGACAGCAACCATACAACCTGTTCTGAGCGCGTCAAAAAATGAATAAAAAAACAAATAAACCGCAGTTTTATAAGCATATCCATGGAGATGTTTTGCCTTGCTAACCAGGTGAAGCTACTCAATGATCTTCTCCATGCCATCATAAGAGATACTCCCCGATGTCGATTAAGAAGGCAGTAAACTCCTGTCTGGCAACATCAGGTGAAGAAAGGCGCTGAAGCTTTTAGGTAGCTAACATTATGTTTTAACACGCAGGTCATCATAACCCGCTTCTCCACAGCTGCCTCTGGGGATGAGCTTGAAGATGAAGCTGCTGGAGGTCTGTGGGGCTCTCTGGTTGGGAAAACGTGTCCTTTGAGCACGTCGACTTAAGCAGCCTGGAAACCCTGATGATGGATGCAGTGGACAGCATGACGAAGCAGCCCTAAACTCTCTCTGCAGACCAACCTGTATGATGTTACCATCGTCAACCAGAAAATATGAAAATATATCTGTATTCAGCTGATCCAGCAACACTGCCTGTTTGTTCTAATTAAGCTTAAAGACGTGAAAGAAAGATGAAATGATTTAATGATATTTAACATTTTTACGAATTCATTTATTCACACCCATCGAACACCTAAATAAAAAATGTGACAGAAACACAATAAATCAAAAAACAGTCCATCCATCTGATTCCTGCTCTCCTCTCTAGTCTCCCTTTGCTGCTTCATGTCCTAAACAAGAAATCAATAAACATAGTTTATGTAGGGCAGTTGCCTAATTACGCCAGTAGGTGGCACTTTAATATTGTCTCTTACCTGGAGGGGGGTTTAGCAGGTATGGCCGTTTGTCCTAACAGGCCACCGTACTTTGTTTGGGACTTTCCCGCAGCAGCGCCGTTTCTGGTTAATGTTTACTGTGTCCCGCTATAAGGTGAGCAGCAGAAACGGCGCTCTGCCAAAATGTGGAAAATAATGCTGAAATCAATGTTGTCCTACGTAGCCTGTTTAGTTGGTGTGTTTAAATATAATATGCACTATGTTCAGCAGGATATTCAGAGTTGAATGGTTTCATTTAATGTGTGTTTTACATAAGGAAGGCAGCCGTGACTCTGCTAGCTTCATGTGTAGCTACAGCATTAGCCCCACTGTGAATCTCCTGTTTTTTTATTATGGTTTTCTGGTTAATGTTTACTGTGTCCCGCTATAAGGGTGAAGCCGCCAGCACGACGTGTGAAAAAATAAACGGCGTAGTCCGAGCCATAAATACGACATTCGCCTGTGTCCGAGCCGTCTCTCCTCTACACCCGACATCATTCAAAACACAACGCAGAGTCACCGGGCGTGGAGAGGCGCAGTTCCCACACGGGCCGGGTTACATCTTTGGTGCCGTGACCCGGATTTGTGGCACTTCGAGACCGAAGAGAGGGAGCGAGGCTGGCCGCTGCCCCTCGACTACAACGCCGTTCTGAACTGTTATCTGACTGAAGAGTGACTCGTGGCCAAGATATTTGTCCTATTGAAAATATCCTTTGAAAGTTTAAGGGCTTTTCGCTTCGTTGTGTTTTTCATTGAATGTTTTTTTTTTCTTTACGAAAAAAAAAGAAAAGAAATTAAAAAAAAAAAAAAATAAAATAAAAAATAAAATAAAATAAAAAAAATAAAAAAAAAAAAAAAAAAAAAAAAAAAAAAAAAAAAGCAAAAAAAAAAAAAATAATAATCCTAAAGTCACTTGAAAGATAAATTAATATATTCCGTGGGAAAGATTTCTAGAGCTAAGGGTAATTTTTGCTTGATAATAAGCAAGATAAGTGCTTGGTTTTTGTTTTTGTTTTTTTTTGTTTGTTTTTTCTATCTCCATTGATATTCTCTGTGCTGAGTATAGTGTTGAGTTAAATTTAAGTTTAATAAGAGTTTTTGGGTTATTGGGTAATAATTCTGCCACACCTTTAATTTTAGTTATTAAACACAAGTAATTCACACACATACAAACACTTTATCCTGCTGCTTCAACCTCAGATATAAAACCCTGAAGATGATGGCTGATTATGCAGACTCCCCACCGAGGCAGGGCCCCTCCGCAGCAGCATCAGGTCTCTCCCTTACCCCTGGGCTAGTAGCGAGCCACAGCTATGACTCTCCTGGGAGGACACATACTCATCTCCCCACTGAAGGAGCCGTCGCCCACAGCCGACTGCCATCTGTGAGGTCGACACCAACCACCCAGCCCCCCAGGTCCTCTACTCAGCAGTTACAGTACCACACTCCAGTCCGGCAGCCCACGGACATAGGACTGGGCACACAGCTTACCCCATCACCTCCAGTGTTGTCACCCTATACTGACCCTCGTGCTGCTCCAGCTCGTGTGCCCACACTACAAGCCCCTATACTCCCAAGTGCAACCCCCTCCGTCCCCCAGTCGGCTGTGCAGATCAACAGGACCCCTGCCCTCCAGCCCCAGTCCAGTGCGCACAGACCCACAGCTCCTGGGCCACCTCAAAGTCTCTCACAACCCGGCCTCCCAGAGCAACAAGTGGCACAGCAGCCCACCATGAACCAGACGGCTATTTTCCCTCACCCGACGCAGATGTATCAGCCAAGCCCACAGGTCCCCACCAACCATGCTACCTTCTCATCTGTGCCCCGAGCCCCCATGACAAGTTTTCCAACCCAACACACCCCGAACATTATGTGGAACCCCCCCGCAGCTGGTTCGACCCCCCAAGGCCCAGAGTATGGACAAACCCCCCACTTGCATATGTCGCAAACCGCGGCACACACCACCCCGAATGTTACTCATGCAGCTTTTGACCACTCACCTTCTCCCAACATCCAAGCCCCAATATATCTACAGTCCCACACCTCAGCCCACCAAGTCAGCATGTACCCAGATGCAGTTTCCCGACCCACCTCCCTGCCTCCACCCTCCACCCAGCGCATGCCCCTACATGCACGAGTCGGAGCCGTAGCAACCCAGAGCTTGCTACCAACAGCGTATGGTGGTTTCCTGCAGACTCATCAGGTGAAGAATGTCCAAATCTTCACTGGCAATGCAGACAGCAGGATGCTTATAGAGGACTGGATTCGTGATATGCAATATCTCCTGGAGGCAATAGAGCTCCCCCCTCACCTCCGCTTCTCCACTGTGGTGCGGCACTTGAGCGGCGAGGCCAGAAAGCTGATCCTCAATCTACCCCCCCATAGCCAGACCCCTGAAAAGGCATTTGAGGAACTGAGGGCAGAGTATGGTGACACTCAGGGCTCCTTGGACCCACTAGCAGACTTCTACGAACGTGGACAAAGGGCCGGGGAGTCTGCCTGCTCTTATGCGATAGCACTGGAGGCAACATTGAGAGCCGTTGAAGAAACTCAAAGAAGTGGCAAGCCTTTCCCCGACCGCGACAGTAAACTCACCCGGCAGTTCTTACGGGGACTAAATGATGAGGAGGTGTACATGAGGATCTCCCCAATGAAACCACGGCTTCTGAGCTTCCGGGAGCTGCAAGATGAACTCAGAAATCTGGCAAAAGAAACAAAAAAATTCCAGTCCTTCAACAGGCCAAAGAAAACCTATGCACAGGTCCAGGTCGCATCAGAGTGTAATCCAAATTTGAAGACGGAGAAAGTTAAACATACATCGGAATGGTCAGAGCTAACAGAGCTTGTCAAGAAGCTAGCCCTTTGCCAAGAGGAGCAGATGGTTAAGCTGACTCACCTCGAATCAAGAATTGCTGCTCCCTTCCCCAACCCTGTCCCCCCACCAAGAGTCGGCCACCCCCTGGACCTGCAACGTCAGCTATCACATGCCACCGGTGTGGGAAACAAGGACACATAGCCCGGTTCTGCAGAGCAGTGTTCCCAGATTCTAATCCGACATGGGCTGACCAACCTCAGCCTACCACCCCAGCACGCGGGACAGCGCCCCACCCAGCTCAGCCTTTAAACGGCTAGGGCCCATGGTCGCCGGGGCAACTATGGGCAAACGGCAAGGCCCCCCACGGCAGGTGAACCAGATGGGTGATGGAGGAGAGGACACACTCTTGGTGGGCCCCAGGAATGAGGGTGAGGTGGAAGTCAATGGAATGAAGTGCAGGGCGCTCATTGACTCTGGCTCTCAGATAACTAGTATTACTCACAAATACTGGCGTAACCACCCTATTCTTCGGAAACAGAAGCTCCAGCCCTCCAGAATTCCCATCGAAGGTGCTGCTGGCCAAAGTGTGAGCTATCATGGGGTTCTCCATATTAACTTGAATGTGTTGGGGAAAGAGTTTGGGAATGTGCCAGCTTTTGTTGTGACTGACTCAGAGTATCGCTCCTCTGTCCCCCTACTAGTGGGTACTAATGTTCTTCGTGCCTCCAGAAGCCACCTCCAGGCAATTTATGGCCAGCAGTTTCTCCATCATGTCAAAGAGAGCCATCCAGAGTGGTACACTTCCCTCTTGGAGATTGGAGGCAAATACCAATGTGATGTGGATGACATAGTGGGCCCTGCTGTGTATGCTGGCCGCAAAGTACGCATTCCTGGAGGAAAAGAGATGGATCTCATGTGCAAGGTGAAGACTGGTCCACAAAGTAAGACCTACACTGCAATGATTGAAGGCCACCCCTCCCTGCTGCTTCCCCAAGACCTCTTAGTTGCCAAAGTCCTCGCTGATGTAAAGGGAGGACGTGCCCCTGTAAGAGTGATGAACTTGTCCCAGCATGCTATTACCATCAAACCTTGCACGCACCTGGCCAATGTTTCTTTGGTGGACAGTGTTGTGGATTTTTCTAACCAAAAGCAGGGTGAATGTCACAAGGGGGGCGACGAAGATGTGTGCCTGAGTCTGGACCAGGTTGTGGCAAGTTGTGGGGTGGACCTGAGCGAGGCAGCAGTGGAGAGTGAGCATCAGCGCAGCCTCCTTAAGGATCTTGTGGAGAAGAATGTAGGTGCGTTCTCCCAACACCCCCTGGACTATGGCCATACAAAGACTGTGCAGCACGAAATCCCGCTGGTAGATTCTAGGCCCTTTCGGCTCCCCTATCGCAAGATCCCCCCCTCCCAGTGGCAAGATGTGAGAAAGCTGTTGATCGAGATGGAGACAGCAGGAGTTATCAGGGCCAGTAAGAGTCCGTATGCTTCCCCGGTAGTTGTTGTGACCAAGAAAGACGGTTCTTTAAGGTTGTGTATCGACTACCGGAAGCTTAACTCCTGCAGTACGAGAGACGCCTTCCCCCTGCCCAGAATAGAGGAGGCCCTGGAAGCGCTGGGGCAGGCCAAGTTCTTTTCCACTCTGGACCTCACGTCGGGTTATTGGCAGGTGGAGGTGGCGGAGCATGATAAACAGAAGACAGCATTCAGCACCCCGATGGGGCTGTTTGAGGCAAACCGAATGCCCTTTGGACTGCAGAATGCCCCCTCCACCTTCCAAAGACTTATGACCTGCTGCTTTGGAGATCTCAACTTCACTCACCTGCTGATCTATTTGGATGATCTCATCATATTCTCCAAGTCCTTTGATGAGCATCTCGAGAGGCTGCAGCTGGTATTTGATCGGCTTCGTGAGCACGGCTTGAAGCTGAAACCCTCCAAATGTCAGCTGCTGAGGAAAGAAGTGCGGTATTTAGGTCACTTGGTTTCTGCAGAGGGAGTCCGGACAGACCCAGAGAAGATCAGCAGGGTCAGGGACTGGGTGAGACCGACAAACCGCAAGGAAGTCCTGCAATTTCTGGGGTTTGCTGGATATTACAGGAAGTATGTGAGTGGGTACTCCGCCCTGGCTGCTCCGTTGTACCGCCTCACTACTGGTGATCCCAGAAAAAAGAAGCGGGGCGGAAAGAGAAGCTGGACACCTGAACCACCTTTTTTGTGGACTGCCGATTGCGAGCATGCTTTCCAGGCCTTGAAAGAAAGGCTCACGACCGCCCCGGTGCTGGGCTACCCCGATTATAGCCTGCCTTTCATCCTCCAGACCGACGCCTCAGGGGAAGGGCTCGGTGCCGTTCTGGTCCAGGTTCAGGGCGGTGCGGAGAGGGTCATAGCCTTCGCCAGCAGAGGTTTGAGTCCTGCCGAGACGAGGTATCCTGCACACAAACTCGAGTTCCTTGCTTTAAAGTGGGCAGTGACAGACAAGTTTTATGACCACCTCTACGGGCGTAAATTCCCTGACTGACAATAACCCCCTGAAGTATGTCATGTCTTCTGCAAAGCTGGATGCTACGGGCCAGCGGTGGGTGTCTCGGCTGGCCGGCTTTGAGTTTGATGTCCAGTACAGGAGGGGCCAGAGCAACGCCAATGCCGATGCCCTCTCGCGCATGTCCACCCAGGAGGTTACCGAGGCTCTGCAAACATTCCCCCAGCAGGTGAGGTCCAGTGAGCCCCAGGATGGCATGGGTCAGCCCACACAAAGCCCAGCGAGCCCCATACTCCAGGGCACATCAGCCTCAACGGTATCCGATTCTGAGCCCCCCAGATCTAACGAGCCCTATAGAGACGTGGGGACGGAGTCACTGCCTCCCATGACCAAACAGGAGATCCGTGCGGGGCAGAAGGAAGATCCTGTTATCGGCCCTGTTCTGCACTTTAGGAGTCTGGACAAGAAGCCAAGCCGCAGCGAGAGGATATCTGGAGGTGAGCAGGTGTGCCTTCTTCTGAAAGAGTGGAGGAGGTTGATAATAAGGGTATCATGTACCGCCGCATCCGAGACGACCAGAGGGGAGTAGTAGAGCAGCTGGTACTTCCAGAGAAACTACGCGAATCGGTCAAGACGGCTCTTCATGACGACTCAGGACACCTGGGTTTCGAGAGGACTGTGCAGCTGATAAGGGAGAGGTTTCACTGGCCACGGATGTTCCAGGAGATCAAGGTCTGGTGTGAGCAGTGTGAGAGGTGCTGCCTGAGAAAGACTCCAACCGCATGCGTCAGAGCGCCCTTGGTCAGCATCCACAGCAGTGCCCCCATGGAGCTCGTATGTGTGGACTTTCTGACTCTGGAGAAGTCGAGGGGTGGCATAGAAAATGTCCTCATCGTCACTGACCACTTCTCACGTTATGCGCAGGCATACCCCACTAAAGACCAGAAGGCCAATACGGTTGCCAGAGTGCTGTGGAGAAACTTCTTCTGTCGGTTTGGTTTCCCGGCAAAATTGCATGCTGATCAGGGGCGCAATTTTGAAAGTGCTGTTGTGAAGGAGTTGTGTAAGTGTACTGGCATCACCAAAACCCACACAACCCCCTATCACCCCCAGGGCAACGGAACCACGGAGAGGTTTAACCGTACCCTCATGAACATGCTTGGGACACTGGAGCCCCACCTGAAGCCCCGGTGGCATGAGCACCTGGACGCATTGACACACGCGTACAACTGCACACGCCACGACTCCACAGGATATGCGCCATACTTCCTGATGTTTGGCAGGCATCCCAGGCTCCCGGTCGACCTGATCTTCGGGCTCCACACCACCAATGAGGAAACATGTGAATGTGAATACAGTGATTATGTCCAGACCCTGCACGACTGTCTGTCACAGGCATATGCCCAGGCTAATCAGACCTCACACCAGGCTAAGGGACAACAAAAAAAATACTATGATCAGAGAGCAAAGAGTGAAGGCTTCAAACAAGGTGACAGAGTTTTGGTTAAAGTGTGTCATGTAGAGGGGCGGCAGAAACTTGGAGACAAGTGGGAGCCCCGGCCATACATTGTAGTGAAAAAGCAGCCCGGCATACCTGTGTATGTGGTACGCTTGGAAAATGGCGACACAGAGAGAGTGGTCCACCGCAACCTCCTTACGCAATGTATGTTTCTCCCGGTGGAGCAGGCTGGTGAGATGGCAAGAGGAGAGGTTGAGCAAGACACCGAGGAGAGTACGGGGATGGATAATACAGAGGACAATGGGAGACCGGTTGCTGAAGTGACAATACGAAGAGATGAGTCAAACACTGTGGAGGACCTAGAGGAGGACAACAGTGGGGGAAATATGGAGAAGTGTTTACCTGAGACGACGGAGGAACAGGTAGAATGCGCAGGAGTAGAGGAAGTGGAGATAAGACAAGTGAGTGAAGGAGGGGAGGAACATGTAACAATCAGGGGCATCAAATCCCCTCTCCCGCCCAGTGCTCCAAGGAGAAATGCACCGAGAAATCGACGTCTCCCAAAGAAACTCACCTATGAGTCCCGAGCCGTGGAATCTGAGGAGGATCGGCAGAAGATAGAACGAGGATGGAGGTTGTGGCAGAGAGCCAAAGCAAGGAGAGCAGCAGGAGACAAATAGCTGGACATTACGCCCCACTACAGTTTGCACCACATGTCACACAATTCACACACTCTTATTAAGTTTGTTTATTTTTTGTGTGACTGTTCTTTTTTTTTTTTGCTTTTTTGCTTGTGTCTAATCTTCATTTAATTTGTTCTGATGACTGGGACGCCATCAATTAAAGAAGGGGTGGATGTAGGGCAGTAATCCTCCCCCTCGTTCCACAGCCTGGAGACTAGACGTACATTCTGTGCAAACACTCTCACAGCTAGTCATATTCTTCCCCCCCGGTAACCCTTTATGCTCTTGTAAAGACTTTTTCCCGCATCAGCGCGCGTTTTCTGGTTATGTTTACTGTGTCCCGCTATAAGGTGAGCAGCAGAAACGGCGCTCTGCCAAAATGTGGAAAATAATGCTGAAATCAATGTTGTCCTACGTAGCCGGTTTAGTTGGTGTGTTTAAATATAATATGCACTATGTTCAGCAGGATATTCAGAGTTGAATGGTTTCATTTAATGTGTGTTTTACATAAGGAAGGCAGCCGTGACTCTGCTAGCTTCATGTGTAGCTACAGCATTAGCCCCACTGTGAATCTCCTGTTTTTTTATTATGGTTTTCTGGTTAATGTTTACTGTGTCCCGCTATAAGGGTGAAGCCGCCAGCACGACGTGTGAAAAAATAAACGGCGTAGTCCGAGCCATAAATACGACATTCGCCTGTGTCCGAGCCGTCTCTCCTCTACACCCGACATCATTCAAAACACAACGCAGAGTCACCGGGCGTGGAGAGGCGCAGTTCCCACACGGGCCGGGTTAC